>LTAE01016098.1:0-12725 GCA_001647135.1 Pontederia paniculata
AAAATTTTAAACCCCAATTCCCCCCCCCCCCCCCCCCTCTTAGTGCCATTCCATATCCTACAAAAATATCAATAATAAAGTAGTTGAGGATGTGCAAGTGTGTTATCTGGAACCAAGGTGTGTTTGGGTAATTAAATTCATCAGGGATTCTTCCGAGTGACCTAAGGCAAACTGGTCTAGGATCTGTCGATCGAAAGCTCGTTATATGGACCGCCTTGTGGAATATAGAGAAGCACATGAGTATTCAAATAACCACTTAGCTTCGAAATCTTAAATTTAGAACCAGAGAATATTTGGGCAAGTAAGCTCGAAGGGTGCATCAACACATGTTACACTAAGATCGTATGGTCCGGGAGTCATCAATTGAAAGTACGCTACACGAAATTCCTTATGCAACCCTACTTGAAAATTAGAACTCGTTAAAAAAAATGTAGTAAAAATTTATTTCGTACGATATGCTAAGCTCATCTAATACTTGTGTTTTTATCATTAATGCTACTACGTTATAGACTATATGTTTTCTATTTTATGGAGCTAGATTAAAAGATGTTTAAATATGTTTAAGTTTCAAGTATTCTCTTTTCTAAGATTCCTTCCTTCCTTCCCCCCATCATAGATGGTTCAGTCAAACCCGGTGCCACAAAATTATTAAGAACTATGATGGGGTCGAATTACATTTTGTTCTTTGTCTTCAATAAGTATTGCATGACCGAATAATTCAAGGAAGGGTGCACAACAGGGAGGGTCCTTTTTAGTAGATGACTTGTCGGGCCATTAGAGCAGGACTTAGGATCTTTTGGAAAGTGGTTATATACTTTGGCAATGGTCATGTAAAAGAGTAGTAGAAGGAACGTATTGGTCGGTGACTATCAATGATTCCATTTGATTCTTCAGTCTTGTCTTGAGTTTTCGCTTGAGAACAAGAAAGATTCTGAGCTTGGGGGAGTTTGATGCATGCATACGTCTTGCATTCATTTAGTTGTATTATTTGCATGTCTTCTATTCATTTTATTATTAATATCATGATATTTGCTTGAAATTCGTGATCTACCCATATTTGTGTGTTTTCCTTACAAAGACGTATATTAGCACAAAAAGGAAAAGAATGGGGCAAAGATTTGGAATGTCAACCTCATCATAGGTCGTGAAACCAACTTCACAGCTGCTAAATCAATCTCACAACCACTACAGAAGTTCCTCTTACTAGCATTGAAGTCATCTTAGTGGGTGCTACAAAAGCATATTCTTCCATCGGACGAGTTCATAGGCGTGACAACTTATTTAACAGACATGACTGAAGGAGCTACATGAGACCATATACGAGTAATGAACATGAAATAAATTTTCAAGCGCTATAGAAGACTCATCTTTTGCGATATTCACCGTCACGGGCATGAAATTAAGCTTACGATCATGACGATGTCAATGTTCACCCGATTTACGGACGCGACACCCTATTTACAAGCTATGAAGTGTGCTGCCACTACAGAATGACCACGTGCTGGTACCAAACCCTAACAAGACCATTTTAGAGCCTTTAAATAAAACCCTTGGGCACCTAGAGGAAACATCTTTTGATCATTATCGTAGAGATTTTTGGAGGCAAAGGCAAGAGAAGTTTATGTGGAAGAAACGGGAAGAAGATAAGACTTCAGAGGCTTGAATTTTGGAGTTTTGCATGGAAAATCGCAAGAGACCTGCAAGCGACGTCCTCTCCTCCTTAGTTTTGTTTGTATTGTTTTATCTTCTAATTATTTTGAGAAAACTGTGAACTCTCCTTTTTATGTTTACCTTAGATTGAATTCCATTGTAAGGATCTTTTCATAATTTTATAATTTGAACTTTTCCATAGTATTTCATGTTTATTTTTAATGCTTGCATGAACACCATAGCCTAGGAGAAATCAAAAGAGCCCTAGTTTGTGTAGTCAATTAAGAAAAAAATTGAATGATCTCTTAATTGAGAGGGAACTAATTCTAGTGCGTCTTCTTTAACAACTAGTTAAGATTAATAATTGAGAGGGTTAATTCTTACTTTTTGCAAAATAGATAACTCAAGCATGAGATATTGGTGAGATAGATAGGTTGAGAGTTCTCCACTTTATCATTGGTTCATACGTGTTAGTGCCTATGATTAGGATCCATAGCATCGGTGGTGCAGACGAGGGTTCCCCTGAATTTATTTATGATTGATTTTCATATTCTTTTAATTTCTCATATTGCAATTTGCGATTATAGTGTAGGAATTAAATATTCCTCGTGGGATCGACAAGGTTACTCATGCACTTTATTATTTGAGCGACTAATAGACTTGCTAGCATATTGCTACATAATTTTTGCATCAGGTTTTCTCATCAAAATCATTAGAATTGTGGAATTGAGGAAGATGGAGTTTTAGGAAGTGTTAGATAGTATCCTTGGATGTCATTATATTTATATATAGCCTCCTTAAGAAATAACCTATACCTTTCTTGATGGAATGATGATCGTTCGTGATGCTTGCACATGGACCCTATCTACTTTGAGTCAATTAAGAAGTGTCTCGCTTCATACTTTGATATCTTACTGTAACGCACCAAAAAATCACATCTATCACATGATAGAATGCCCTTTTGGAGATGCTATGAACTTACATCTTCTACTTAACTTTTAACCAAGTTGACCGGTCAATCATATGGACACATCAATGTGGAAGCCAATAATTATAAACATAATTCTTATTCATGAATTTAGACAAATAAAAATCCCAATAAATAGTTCAATGAAGAAAAGACACAACTATTAAGGTTCGATAAAATCTATTACGAAGCCACTCTAACTAATTCTAAAATCAAGACATGTGTAAGCCAATATATCGCGAACATCAGCACTTTAAGAGCCATCACAATTTAATCAAATTCCTAGTTACCTACAAGATCAAAAGGTAGGGGAGGCAATTCTCCCATGAGCGATGACGCCCAATATGCAAAGAAAATAGTCAATAGGGTAAAACATAATAAGAAATATATATATATATATATATATATATATATATATATATATCAGTAAACCATTATTATAACCAGTGGCTTTGTTTTCTTTACCTTTTTCCTTTTCTTTACTAAGCAACTTCTATTTTAGTAACATGAGTTCATCGGTGGCAAAGTGGCAAGAACATCAGTTGCTCCATCATGTCATGGTGCCTAATAGCTTCAGGATTCAATATGTTTAAGCCTAGTTCATTTTATCAATGCCATTGATGCATCAGTGGCGAAAGCATCAGTTGCACCATAATGACATGATGCACATTATTCATAGCTTGCTCAAGCCCGATTAGTACTTACTTAGGACCACTTTGTTCTTTTCTATTTATCTTATCTTAAGTTGTCAATCATTACAATCATTAGCAAACTTTTAAAAGTGAATAGAAGATTCAGATTGTCCCAACATTATTATGGCTAGCTAGGCCATGGAGCTCTAATCAGCAGTCCCCAAAGAAAACTTAGTTTTTCCAAAGGAATACAATTGTCATCTAAGGAACATAGTAGTTCATCGAAGGAACTCAGTTATCTCATCTTTGAGATATAATAAGGCTAAATCCTCATTACATCAGGGTCCTCCTCTTCATGCATACATTCAATGAAAATTATCATTAATTTTTAATACTCTCATCAGTTAATCGGCTTTTTCAATTCTAGGTTATCTTTAAGGAGCACTAGATCAGTGCAATAGCTTAGGAAGATATCCAACAAGATCAAACAATCCATACAATAAGATAAAATTATTCAACTATTGTTCATCGGGAGGAAAAACAGTTCGCATTGGGTTTGATATTGTACATTTTGCATACCAGTTCAGGGTTCTACATACATCTACTATCTCCTTGTTTGATAGAACATGATTCGAGTTCAAGGTGAATCAGTCCGTGTTCGATGAAACCAAATCTGGTTCCAATAATGTGAATAACACGACCAATGTGGGAAACCACACGGTCCTTGTTAGGGTTTATGGCCAATCGAACAATATTAATTATCCATGACCATGGCCTTGGTGTGACAAAGCCCGCATCCCATACAAATTTTGACTCAAGTCGGCATCATGCACCATGTCCCACATCGGAGGCGATGCGATCCATGTGTAGGGTTAGATTTTAAGTTCACAATGAACCATGTTCAATTCGGGGAATGTTGTCCATGTCAGAGGCGACACAACCCTTTTCCCGTCTTCATCCTGGTGTGGTCCAAGGAACATGACCCATGTTTGAGATGATGTGATCGCCTCCCATTGGCATCGAGTCATTCGTTTAACGCGGATCATTCTGGTAGGACACGGTTTGTATTTCGCCTCCAAGTTTCTATAGTCATTACAATACTCGTCTCCATCTGAAGGTAAATTAGAGCATAAAACTTAATACAGGGACAATATTAGTCATCAAATCCTATTCATAAATTCCTTAGTTTATTATACATATATTAGAAGACCTAAAGTTGATCCTCCTAATTGCATACCTTGATTATTGTTAGCCTATCTTCTTCTTCATTGTCCTCACTCGTTCTCCTGGTTCCTTTGTCGCAATATGTCTTCGACTTCTCCCTCAGGTTCCTGCTGCTACTCGTCATCTCCTCCTGATGCAATCCCAAACATGAAAACAATGGAAACCAATGCCAAGAAGGAAGGATGAATGAATGTTACGTCTAATTCTCAAGGAGCGCGCACGCGAGAGAGAGAGAGAGAGAGAGAGAGAGAGAGAGAGAGAGAGAGAGAGGAGGGCCTTGCGATGACTACGGGAAACAAACAGTTCCCAAGGGGAAAATAACTCAAGGGTTTTCATATAGTATAAAATTAAAATCAAATTCAGAACTCTAATTTAATTAACACTAGGACTTTGTCATATAGGTACAACATGGCTTGTGTCCTACTTAGACACGATCCATTTCCTTTTATATTTTGACTTGTCATTTCATGGGTGCAACATGGCCCACGTTCATATTGGACAAGGTCTATGTTGGACCTCTATTTTTTAATCATTGTTTTGGATCAACCTAGAGTTACTCGTTCTCTCCTGATGCAATCCCAAATATGAAGACAATGGAAACCAATGCCAAGAAGGAAGGATGAACGAATGTTACCTCTAATTCTCAAGGCGCGCACACGAGTGAGAGAGAGAGAGGAGGGCCTTGCGATAACTATGGGAAACAAATAATTCCCAAGGGGAAAATAACTCATGGTTAGGGTTTATACAAAGGAGTCTAGGGTTTTCATGTAGTATAAAATGAAATCAAATTCAGAACTCTAATTTAATTAACACTAGGACTTTGTCATATAGGTACAATATGGTATGCGTCCTACTTAGACATGGTCCATTTTCTTTTATATTTTGACTTGTTGTGTCCTGGGTGCAACATGTCACGCGTTCATATTGGACAGGGTCTATGTTGGACCTCTAATTTTCATCTTTGTTTTGGATCAAAGTGCCGGATGTTATATCACCTTAGCATCATCTTCCTTGTAGTACACTACAGAACCATCAATAGGAGGAGAAGAGGGAAGGCCAAATCATATCGAAAAGCAAGAATGTAAGTCCCCCAAAATGCCTTACACACATTGACTTTCATTGGCGCTACACATTTGAACATGTATGGACCAACTAAGTATATATATAATAAAGAAAGTTCATCAAACATAATAAATATAATATCATAATAAACATGGAAAGAAAACATAAACAAATCCATAAATATCTAACACCTTACCAAATAAGAGCATAATCCATAGCTCGCATAATGACCCATAACATTTTTTAGTCATAAGCTCATTTGACTCATAACATAGAAGGTAAGTTCATTAGACATAACAAATTATCACTTAGACAAAGCCTATAAGACCTAGACGCATCCATGTGCAAGCTAAGGATGCCATGAGCTGAGAACCTCCCGATTAATTAGAGTCTACACAAAACCATAAACAAGGGAGGTGAGAACCTCCCGATTAATTAGAGTACGTATTTATCGATCTACATCATGAAACATGTACCTCACATTATAGCCATCATTATTATTAGCATAATTATTAAACATAGATTAATTCGAGACCAACATAAGCATGAAGCATTTACATAACATAAGCATGATATACATTAAGCTTTTAGGGGACTACTAGAAGATGTCCTAGTCAAGGTAGATAAATTTGTCTTCCTTGCGGATTTCATCATCCTGGACATGGATTCTGAACCTGAAGCACCAATCATATTGGCGGTACTTTTCCTTGTTACTGGGAATGCACTTATCGATGTGCAGAAGGGACAAATCACTCTCAGAGTAAACAATGAAAAGTTGTGCTTCAATATTGCTAAGTCTTTGAAACATCCCACAAATTTCTCTTATTTTTCAATTGCGACTATTAATGATGAATTGGATGATGAGATTGGGCAGGTTGTCCCAAAAGTGATCATGGATCCCTACACTCTAGATGAAAAAGTGCTAGACAACTTTGAAGATAAAGCAGAGCATAAGGTTGTAAAGGACCTGCAACTACTAGGGACAATGTTGAAACACCAGAACCCAGGCCAGAGTTGAAGGAATTACTTGCCCACTTAACATATTCCTTTATGGAAAAGGATTTGTACCCTGTCATATAGGCAATATGGAATAGAAACTATTGAAGGTGTTGCGAAGCTGGAAGAAGGTCATTACATGGTCTATATCTGACATCAAGGGGATTTCACCAGCTGTCTACATGCACAAGATCCTCATGGAAGATAATCAAAAATCGATAGTTCAATTTCAACACAGACTAAATCCAACCTTGAAGGAGGTGGTGAAGAAAGAGTGATCATGCTGCTAGATGTAGACATTATTTACCCCATCTTTGACAGTGCATGGAGTAGCCCAATTCAAGTGATCCCAAAGAAAGGTGGCAAAATTGTGATAAAAAAATGAACAGAATGAGTTATTGCCAACTAGGACTGTCACAGGTTGACCACTTTCCACTGCCTTTTGTATATCATAAGCTCAAGAGTGTTGCAGGGTACAACTTCTACTATTTTCCTATTCAGGGTACAATTAGATCTCTATTGCACCTGAAGACCAAGAGAAGACTACCTTCACCTACCCCTATGACACGTTCACATACAGGATGATGCCTTTCAGACTCTGCAATACTCTAGCTACATTCTAGTGGTGTATAATGGCAATCTTCGCGTATATGAATGAGGATATATTGGAGATCTTCATGGACGACTTCACCTTATTCGATAAATCTTTCGATGATTGTCTGGATAATTTTGCTTCTGTTTTGTTGCACCATGAAGAGACAAATCTATAACAAGGAGAAATTCCACTTTATGATGAAGGAGGGTATTGAAATGGATAAGACAAATATTGACATCATTACAAATCTTCCCCAAAAGGGATGAGAAACTTCCTAGGGAACACAAGATTTACCTTAGATTTATCAAGGACTTCTCCATGATCACCAAACCTCTAACAAATATTTTGTCCAAGGACGTGAAATTTTTCTTTGACTAAGATTGTATTCATGCGTTTGATTTTTTTAAAGAGAAACCAATTTTTGCTCATGTAGTTGTAGCACTAGACTCGAGTCAGCCATTCGAGCTGATGTGCGACGCTAGTGACACCCCCATCAGCGCTTTACTGGGCCAGAGATGAGATAAAGTGTTTGAAGTCATTTATTATGCAAGTCACACACTCAGCCTAACTCAAATCAATTATGTGACCGTTGAGAAGGAATTTTTAGTTGTAGTGTATTGATGCGAAAAATTTGTAGCAATATGCTAGCATGTGCACTAGTCGCTCAAGTAATAAAGTATGTGAGTAAGGTTGTCGATCCCACGAGGACTAGAAAATCATCATATAAACCTAATCTAAACTGAGGTTGGGACAAAATTTGAGCTTTGAGGTAAAATAAAGAATAAAAATAATATAATATAAAATAGATGATCACAGGCTAGGTCGATGACAATAATATCAAATGGTTAATAGGAATAATGCTCATCTCACAACCATACTCAAGGGCGATTAGATTTTGATCTGGCAAGGGGAATTCTATAGTTTTAATCCACCAATATTTCAGGCTTGAATTAAATACTAAGTTTTCGACCACACAAAGATTAACCTTCTGAATTTTAATCCCATATGATTCAAACCTTAACCCATTAATGATTTCCCATTCAAATATCAGATCGATTTTGATTTCTCTCAGACGACTACTCAATCTAGGTCTCTTTTGATTTCCTGTTAGATTATGATTTTCATGCCAAGGCTTAACATAAATCAATCCTAACACGAGACAATTAACATGCACGACCCTTCCTCTCGGATAAACATCATACATGTAGAAAACCACCGCAGACAAAAAAGCATGAAGATCAACAACGAAAATGAGAAAAAGAGTTTCCCTTAATCAAATATAATAGAAATTATACTATACAAAGTAGATGTTGAAATAAACAAAAATTTTAATGATAACTACTCCAAAGAATGGAGAAAATACACAGATAAATCATTCAAAAAAAATCATATGTAAGGAGAATACAAAAAAGCATCGTCGTAGGTCTCTTTCGATTCCTTGCGACTCTGGTAGTGTCCCCCTCGTTCTCCGCAGTAAGGTACAACCAATCACCTCGTGACAACCTCTCCAAAAGATCCTAAAGAACATTTATATCCTCTAGCTCAAGTTTGTAGGTTTTCGAAGAGAACACATGTCAAACAGGGGGTGGCGATGCATTTCACAGCCTGTAAGTACACCCCCACAGTTGTGAATAGGGTAAAACAGTCATTGTCACGGCTGCGATGTGGAGTTAGCGCCCATGAATTAATGTTATGCAATATGTAATACATCTTTGTCATGGCCATTAAAATTTATGTCATGCCTGTTAAGGTCTCTTCAACGAATATGGTTAGCCTTCGATAGATGTCGTGAAATAACTTTTCACGCCTGTGACAATCTTTGAATCCTTATGAGGGCCTTCTGTAGTGCCTTGACATTGTGCCTCAACCGTGAGCTCAGTGATGATTCCTCTCCTTTCTGTAGCGGTCGTGAGACTTCTTCTCACGCCTATGAACTACCTATGAAGCTCGATTTGTGGTCGACTTGTCTCCTTTTTACCTTGAAATCACAAAAAAATAGAGATTTAGTAGTTCACTAACTCGTTATGCACAAATCAAAGATAAATGAACCGGAAACATGCATGAAATGTGCAAAATGATTGAAATACATTACACTTTTTGCATACATCAAATTCCCCCACACTTGAACACTTGCCCTCGAGCAACAAAAATAATTGAACTCAAGAAAGTAGAGAAAAATTTCCTTGTTCACATATCTTTAGTCAATACTCTCCCCTCCTCTAATCTTTTCACTAGCATCACCACATTATCTCTCCACATATCCATTGATCCTAGCCATGTCGATCTTTTGACTCTTAAACATATTTAAACTCTTCCTCTCCCAACTCTTTAAAAGAACATGACATCTCTATCATAATAGCATTAATGTTGAAAACTTTAATATCCAATGAGCTTAAGGGATTATGCCATACTTCATTTTATGCTCAATTAAATTCTTCTTAGTTCTATCTTCCAACTAGGTTTCACAACGAAGTCTATGTAGCGGGCTTTCGATCGACAAATCCTAGACCAGGCGGCCTTAGGGCACCAGGTGATGAACACCTCTCAAGCTTACTTACCCGAATATTCCCAGGTTCTAAATTGGAGTTTTGAACTTAAGTAGTTAATTAAGTATTCATGTGGTTCTCTATATTGCACAGGATGGTCCATGTTAGCTGGCTTTCAACCGGCGGATCCAAGACTAGTTGGCCTTAGCTCGCCAGACAAGAATCCCCTACGGAACTAATTGTTCAACACATCCTGGTTCTATATAACACACTCCTACCCTCTCCCTTACTTTTATGCTAATATTATAATAAATATATTTTTTTAAAAAAAATCCACTTTTTCAAATACAAAAGCTCAATGGACACTAAGTGTTTTCATTAAAAATGCTACTCTAATCAAGATGACAGTAAAATAAGTCAAGTTGACAAAAAAGAGTATCTAATAATTATAAGTCTAAGGGTAAAATTCTTACTTTCCAAATCTTAATACTATGGTGTATTTGATAAAGATTAGAAAATAGAATTTAATAGGCTAAAAATTGTTGTCCTAATGTGTACAAAACAAACAAACAAGATTCATAGAGGGAGTTGACACACAAAAAAGAAATTTGATGAAAATTGCATACATATGAAAAATGCATGAAAATGCAGTCCATGCAACTAAACAATCCAAACATAAAACTACTCCCCCACACTTGAACTTTTCATTGTCCTTAGTGAAAACTAAATGGAATGAGTTCGACACACATGACTAAAGTGCATGATGATGATAAAAGGAGAAAGGAAGAAATGCAAGGAAAAAAATACAATCATGTGAGACTACTAATCGGGTAATCGGGTGGATATAGGAGAGCTCCATAATGTCCATGGCCAACGTGATAGTTGTGACGTCATAGCATCCTGTCAAAATGGTCTTAGCACATGCAAAGGTCCTCGTCCTATTGCATATGCTCTTGCCGCAGGAGGTCATACTGCTATTGATGGTATGCCCGAAGCTTGTCGTAGTGTTGTTGTTGTTGTGTCTATATGACCGTCAGACTAGCCTGAAAAGAAGAAAAATAAAATGATGAAGGCAATGATTGTTGCTGCAGTTGACTAGGAAATATCTCGAGAAGGTCGATCGCCATGTCAGTAGGTTGATGCTCCAGCTCAAACTCATATATTGTCTCCTTGCCCCTGCTTTCAGAATTACATGGCAGAATAGTACGATGCTGAGAGGCACTCGCTCTAGCACATAGCAGGATCCAATTGGTGTGGTTGAACACGGTGAAGCGGTTGATCTCGATCACTAGGAGGGACCCCGTCCGATTCTTGAAGATAAATGCCCATGTGTCATCCACTCTGCCAACTATCCGCATCTGAGTCACAATGTTTAGGTCCACAAACTCATCGGGTAGGTTCTCACTCTTGTGATCCTCAAGATTGAGGCGATAGTAGTTTGCTATTGGGGATGAGCTAACGGTCGCAAGCTTAAGATTTTAGGAGACAGATGCATGTCACGACTGCGAATTGATGTCTAATGGTCGTTAATTGTTGAATTGAGGAAAAAGGACTCGTCATGGTCGTTAATTGTTGTTGTAGTGGTCGTTAGGGAAGAATTCACGGTCATGATGATGATCGCCACAGTCCATGAAGTAGTCACTAGCGCGCTTTCGTCTTCCTTCTACTCGACGATGATCATCAGGGGTAGCAGCGGTGATGGCGATGAGGAAAATTGCCGATGTCCAAATGGCTGGGGTGTCGGAGCATCGTCAATGGTGAACGTCGTCCTCACGCTCGGCATCAGATGAAAGTTGCAGCCGTAGGTGATGAAGTCGTCGTTGGTGGACGACGCGGATGCTTCTCGTCGGAGGGGATGATGAAGGTGAAGAGGGGAGCCGAGAGGAGTAAACTCTATCGGAGCATCGAGGTCGTGGTGTAATGCTAGGGCGTGATGCCATCAGCGTTGAGTCACTCGTTTAATAGTCTTCACGGCCGCACTCTAATGATCATGATCGTGGGGACACATGCATGAAAGAGACGTTATGCCTCGTTCGCGGTTGTGAATCTGCAAAAAAATAGTAATGGTTAGAATTTGTTAATACGCACCTTTTCGCGATCCGTCAAGTTGCATTCATGACCTGAAAATTTATGGCCCCTCTGTGCGTTCGGTCGCAGATGTGAACATGGGTTCACGACCCATGAAATTGCTTGTGTTTTTTCTCTCTCTATAGCGGCCGTTAATATTTTATTTCATGCCCGCATCGGGATGAAGTTGCATAAGTACGTTGTTGTAGCAGTCGTGAACTTCGCAGAGATTGCGACACGATCTCTAGTTCACGGCCCGTGAGTTTCATCATCTTCTTGACTGCTTTCCTGTGACATGTTTACAACCACAAGCCATGTTTGCATAGTAATGATAATAAACATAATTCAGAAAGAGCAAATAATGACCCGGTGTCCTGATAGTTCAACGATTTCAAAAGCATTCAGAATGAATCTAACAAAGTAAAATGTTCTAACAGAAACGAAAAATAAAGAGTAGAGAAAAGATTAAAGGGTTAAGAAAGAATAGTTCTAGTTTATAGTCTCTAGCTTGACTCTTCCCTATGACAGATTAGGGGTATTGGCCTTGGCGTGCTCATTAGGGTTCTTCTCAATATCACTTGGCAGCAATCTAGATTGTCTTCCAACAAGTATGTTATTCATGAGGCCAGGCTGAAATCCAAGCGTTGTAGGATCGGAATGGCACCAAGAGGGGGGTGAATTGGTGTATAAAATATTTTTCACTCTAGATGAGTTATAATAGCGAAAGCATATACATGTAAATGTAAACAAGTAGATAGAGGAGTGAGAGAGAAAATCAAGCAGGCACAAACACAAGATTTGTTGACGAGGTTCGGCCTAACTCCTGGTCTACGTCCCCGCTCTGGTCTTCTCGCACTCGAGATCTCCGAAGATCATTGAACTCCTTCTTCAAGGGCGAAGGCTCCCTTACAAACTTCTCCTTTCTTGCACGAGGACAAGGAGACAACCTCTTACAAGTTCGCTCAGAACTCTCAAACCCTTCTATCCTGGATTCTTCACTCGAATCGCAGAAGGGGAACTAAGGCTTTCTATCGCTCAATGCTCTC
>LTAE01016106.1:0-19683 GCA_001647135.1 Pontederia paniculata
GAAGATCTCATGGGAGAAGATCGGAGTGGGGACGTAGGCCAAAGAGTTCGGCCGAACCTCGATAACAAACTCTGTGTTTGTTTTATGTGTTTGTTCTTTTTAATCTCTTCTTTGTTTGTTTATTCTCTTATATGCTTGCTTCCGCTAACATAATATACTAAGATTAAAGCGAAGAGAGTAAAAATTTTTAATACACCAATTCACCCCCCTCTTGGTGCCATTTAGATCCTACAATGTTAGCATTATGACACATAACAAAGTATATTCTTCCTCGACCTTCTAATGTGTTAACAACTCCAACTTTTTCGACTACTTACCACAAAGAACAACTTCCTCCTATCCAACGCATAACTCCAGCTGAGGCAAAGACAAGGATAGAGAAAGGTTTATGTTACCATTGTGATGAAAAATATCATCTTGGCCATCGTTGTAACACAAAACAACTATTTCTAATCGAAGGAGATTCTGATGAAGATGTACCAGAAAACCCAAGAAAAAAGTATGATGAATCAGCTCCTGAGGAGATGCCATCGGAGATTTCCATGCATGTGATATCAAGATCACTTTCTCCTAGAACTATGCGAGTCAAAAGAACAATCCAACGCATCCCAGTCACCATTCTTATTGATTCTAGAAGCACATATAATTTCATTGAGCTTACTCTTGTCAAGCGACTTGGTTGTTCCATATCGGAAGATAAGACCTTCGATGTGATGGTTGCAAATGGTGACAAAATTCCTACAAGCGGAAAATGCCCTAATCTAACTATAAAATTCAAATTTTTGATTTTGTAGTTAGTTTCTATATTCTTCCTCTGGGAGATTATGAGGTAGTACTTGAGACCTAATGGCTTTGCACATTCAGACCCATTGTCTGGGATTTCTTAGAATTGTTTATGCAGTTCACGATCAAGGAAAGAAAGCATACACTTAAGGGGTCAAAAGTGCCATATTCAAAACTTGCGAGTAGTCACTCAATTGAGAAGGTTATAGCAAGAGGAGGTATTGATGTAGTTTTATATTCCATGATGATAATTGAATCAAAGGAAGAGGTCATGCCTGAGATAAAAAGTTTGATGTCAACATATCCAGATCTCTTTGAGGCTCCTTCCTCGCTACCTCTAAAAAGGACTCAAGACCATCGGATTCCTCTTCTTCCTGATAGTCGCCCTCCAAATATTAGGCCTTATCGTCATCCTTATCATCAAATGTGCGAGATTGAGCATCAATCTAAAGAAATGCTTGCAAGTGGCATTATCCGGCGAAGTTGTATCCCTTTTTCTTCTCCTGTTATTCTGATCAGAAGGCATGATGGCTCATGGCGGATGTTCATAGACTACTGCTCTCTTAATAACATTACTATCAAAGATAAGTTTCTGATACCGACCATTGAAGAGTTATTGGACAAGCTGCATGGAGTTACATTCTTCACGAAATTGGATTTGAGATCAGGATATCACCAAGTTAGGGTACACGAAAAGGATATATCAAAGACAACCTTCAGTACATATGAGGGACATTATGAATTCTTAGTCATACCCTTTTGGTTGACTAATACCCCATCAACATTCCAAAGTATCATGAATGATGTGTTCAGACCATTTCTTCAAAAAATTGTTCTCATTTTCTTTGATGACATACTTATCTACAGTTCTTCTTTAAAGGATCATCTTGACCACTTGGAGGTAATCTTTCAAACCCTTCGTAAGCACCAATTTTATACTTCAAAGTGTTTCTTTGGATAGAAATAGGTGGAGTATTTAGGACACGCAATTTCTCAAGGAGTAGCTACTAATCCCAAGAAGGTGTCATGCATGGTGGAGTGGTCAGTACCAAAGGACACAAAGGGACTACGAGGGTTCCTCGACCTCACTAGTTACTATAGAAAATTCATAAAAGATTAAGGAAAGATTTGTGCTCCATTAACTGCTCTACATAAGAAGGACTCATTCCACTGGAATAATGCAAGTGAAGTTGCCTTTAATTCTCTCAAAGAAGCCATGGTAACTGCTCCTATTTTGGCACTTCCAAATTTTCCCAAATCATTCACCATCGAAAGTGATGTTTGTGGCATCGATATAGGTGTTATTCTTTCACAAGAAAATAGACCAATTGCCTTCACTAGCAAAGCCTTCTCTGAGTACAGATTTGGTCTTCCCATTTATGAGAAAGAGATGATGATTGTTCTTCATGCAATACAAAAATGGAGACAATACCTTTTGGGTCAACACTTCTTCATCCTTACTGATCATCCTTGCTTGAAATATTTGATGGAGCAACGACTATCTTTCGTAGTACAACAAAAGTGGACAGCAAATCTATTGGGATATGACTATGAAATAAAGTATAGAAGATGAGTTGATAACTTTACAGCTGATGCATTATCTCGCTTACTAAAAGTTCAGCTAAGTGTCATATCCTATCCATTACTGTCTTGGGTAGATGAATTACAAATTTAGACAACTCAAGATGAATCCTTACAAGCTATCATTCGAGAGGTTGTATAACGTCCAACAAAGGTTCCAAAATATACTTTTTTAGATTGTCTCCTTCGTTACAAGAATAGAGTTGTTTTGGGAGCTAATTCTCAATGAAAAAATAAGATTCTTCATGCACTTCATGATTCTCCTGAAGCAGGCATTCTAGTTTTCATAGAACATGTAAAAGAGTTACAAGAACCTTTTTATTAGAAAGGGATGAAGAAAGACATCAAGTCTCATATTCATGCATGTGACATTTGCCAAAGTAATAAGAATGAGACAATAGCACCACCTAGTCTTCTGCAACATTCACAAATTCCTAAATGCATTTGGACATACATCTCTATGGACTTTATTGATGGGCTTCCTTCTTCACATGTTAAAACTACTATAATGGTAGTCATTGACCGTCTCTCCAAGTATGGTCACTTTTGTTGTTGCACATCCATACAAGGCTCCTCAGATTGCAAGTCTATTCGTGGAACACATTTTCAAGTTGCATGGTATGCGTGCCTCAGTTGTTAGTGACCATGATCCTGTATTCACAAGTTCCTTTTGAAAGAATTATTTCACCTTCATAATACAAAGTTATGTATGAGTTGAGCTTATCATCCTTAGACAGATGGTCAAACTCAAGTAGTTAATCATTATTTGGAGACATATCTTCATTGCTTATGCAGTCAACAACCAAAGTAGTGGTCTAAATGGTTACCAATGGCAGAATGGTGTTATTATACTACCTTTCATCCTTCTATTCAAATGATGCCTTATGAAGTAGTATATGGTCAAGCTCCCCCCTCAATACTCTCATACGTTCCAGGATCAACAACTAACTCTTATGTGGACGAGGAGCTACAAGATCAAGATCGCATACTTCGTTTACTGTGAAACAATCTTCATGATGCCCAAGCTAGGAAACAAGTATATTAACATCCAACTGAAAGAACATTCAATATTGGGGACATGGTATATTTATGACTACAACCCTATCGGCAAACTTCAGTGGTCATTTGTAGAAATCTCAAGGTCTCTCCAAGATTTTATGGCCCATACAGGTTCTTGAGAAGATTGGACATGTTGCATATAAATTAGAGTTGCCATATGGAGCAAAAATTCAGGTAGTTTTTCATGTTTCTTGTTTAAAGAAAAAAGTGGGTTCAGTCGATGTGGTGGTCTCCAAGCTACCTGAATTGGAAGATGGTATTCTAAAACTTCGTCCTATGAAAATCCTTGATTAGCCATGGTTCAACATCGAAATCATGACATCACCAAAGTGCTTGCACAATGGACACATTTACCACTAGAAGAGGCTATATGGGAAGTATGGCACAAGTTCCAAAGAAGATTTATAGATTTTCAACCTTGAGGACAAGGTTATTTTCAAAAGGGATGAAATGATATGATATCATTATTGTTCTCTAATTCTTTCCATAAGTTGTTCTTCATTATTCCCATTTATGGTTGTATGGATTATAGCAACTAACAGTTAAATTATCTTGCAAACATAGGAGAGGCGACGTTAAGAAATCAATTGTTTTCCATCCTTCCTCGTGGTAATCTGCTCTCCTAATTTCTTCAGCAGTTTGGAGGTTGACCCTCTCAAAGAGGTTTAATTCTTACAAATTACGATTTAGGATCGTAACATTTAGTTATCTAATCAACTTATCGAAAATTGTATTAATCTTAAATAATTGTTTTCATAAATGACATGAATAGCTAACACTCTTCCATCCAAACTTATGAAATGATTATTAAAACTTTTTTTTTATATTTATTCTTCCTTATTTATATTTCACCCAAACAAACATCATTGGAATCATTTGAATTGAATTTTTAAGATTAGTACTTCAACTTTCCTTATGAGTTAACATTCTAAATTTATTTTATAACTGATTGGTATCTGAATTATGTAATCATTTCAGAATTGATTACTTTATATATTGTATGTTTTATTAATAATTTATTCAAATCAATTGAAATGTTTCCCATTTAAAAAGATTATAGACATAAAATATAAATAATTATAGAAAACATTTTTTTGACTTTACTACTTTTATATTAATAAATTTCTTAAGTTAAAGTGATTCGTTTGCGCCTAATTGACGTGACTATCATAATAATAATTTATCTATAAAAATAGATGATATGATTGTCACATCATTAAAAAATAATTAGAATTTGTTAAATGGATTAATTGTGAAAAAAATATATATAGGAGAACCAAGTAGTTACAAAATAAAGTTGAAGTACTAATTTTGAAATCACAAGTAAAATTTGAATATCAGTTTTGAAAAATACTATAATAAGCCTTGAAGTTAACAATTCTCATTATGTGGATAATAAAAAATTTTATCATTTAGTGTACGATTAACAAAATTGGCATAAATTTAAAAGGGTTATAATATATCTGCTATATCACTATGTTAAATAAAATTTTCGTTAGTCTCATGAGTTCTCAATGTAAAGTATGTAATGTTATGTTCATTATGCTAAAAATCCTACATTGCAGTAGCTCATTGACGGACATGAAATTATTTAAAAATAATTAACTTATAATACATGTTATTGTGAGTGGTTAGAGCAAACTTAATGAATTCTGGAATTTAATTGTAACCATTTTTATTCATAAAGTCATGTCATAATAGAAGAATATATATATATATATATATATATATAATATATAGCTATAAAGTAACTAAAATATTGTCAACATAAAATAAATTATTTTTTTAACATGAATATTGATAAACAAAGCTATTCTTAACATTATGCTAAATAGTTACGTTTAAAAAATAATTATTTTATCAATACAATAAAATTTTATACATATATTCATGAATTTTAATGAGTAAAATATAAAAAATTATCTAGTATAAAATTGCATACAAATTTAGTTAATTTTTCTTATAAAATTTTTCAATTGATTTCGTAAGATAAATTTTATTAGGATAAAATAAAATCCATTCTTATACTCAATAGTGGACTTTTCAACGTTTTGATTGCTGCTCGAGAGAATTTTAGAAGCATATATTATGCGATCTTGTCGGTGAACTAATATGAAGCGGACGACAACTTGATCACTAGGGCATGGGTAGAGCGAAATTCATAGAGATAAATAAGGGTCCGTTTAGTATGATAACTTGATGTCCCCAAGTTAAGGATAAATGTGTGTAAGAATAAATTTATTATGTACAATTCTTTTTGTAGGAATTAGAAAAAGTATTTGATTAGTATTTGGTTGAAACAAGAATAAGAAATTATAACATAAGTAAATATATTATCATAATAAGTAATAGTTATAATAATATAAATGATATTGGTTAAATTAATCTATTTGAAAATATTAAATTAAGTTAATATTCTCATAGAAACTCAATTATATGTTTTGAAATGTTAACATTTTAAAAATAATTAGTTAATATTTTTACTTGAATAAGTGTTTTTTTTATAAGAGAAAAAAATGAAGAACAAGTCATTCTTCTTACCTGCAACAAGAATCCATTGACCCAACTTTTAGATTCCAAAGAGATAAATGACCGACATCAAAATATTCTTGTATGCTGCCTTGGCCCTATTCTAAGGGTCTTTGGCTGGGGGGAGGAGGACAAGACATTGTTCTTATCCTTAACCCCATACCAAAGGGGCCTTAATAATTTTTTTTAAGAAAATTTTGAATTTGAATTTCTTAATATGTGAATATGTCTATGATATGAATTTTGAAGTGACATAATTTAACTGATTTAAAATTTTAAAAACTATATTAACAACCAAGCCAAATTTTAAAAACCAAAATAATAATCGAAGACCAATTGATTAAAAGTCTCCAATATTATAATTATTTAAAGTTTCTAAATTATTCATGTCCCTTTTCTTATCAAAGATTTTCTTTTTCTTTCTTTTTATCTAGTCTTGTTAGGTCTACTACACCATAGAAATTAATATAGTTATAGTAAAATTTACTAGGGAAAAATGATTGTGACATACACTTCTTTTATTGACAATGTATTAAATATATTTTTAACTATCAAATTTTAGATCTATGATTATGATTCGTTATAAAAAATATTCATATAAAGAGACGTACCATCCATATAAACATGATCCATACATAGATAGTTTTAATAAAAAAAATCACAACCGTAGATCTACATTTTTTCGAATAAAAATATGCTTGACACGATGTCGATAAAATAGTGCTTGACACGCTCATTAATCTCATTTTACTAATAATAATTGGTTAGCTCAGGTTATAAACAAGTTGAAAAAGTTTGAATTCACATAGAAAACATCGCTATCGAAAAAATGGACTTTTATTTTCTCCTTAAAGAAGACCACAACCGACTAAATATGTGGTTGGAAGCTTGAAATGTATAAGATTTCACGAAAAAAGAAAGATATGAATCTAGAATATGTTAGTTAAGTTGAAATGTAAATTACAACACTCACTCTCGTTCACATTTTTATATAAATTTGTTAGTATGAGCATTCCATATATATATATATATATATATAATGTGAGTAAAAGTGAACTACACTGTAATTTACAACACTAATGACTTCTCTTTCCTCCATTTCATTTATCTTTTTTTTTCTTCTTTTTTTTAAATTTTCACTATTTCATCCTTTATATAGAAATTAATTACAAGTAGTTAAATAATGTATTTAATGTCTTCAACTCTTTATTATAATACATATATAACTTCCTCCATTCTCATTTATCTTTTTTCTCCTTTTTTGAATTTTTAATTTTTTTCACTTCCATCCTTTAGATGGTCATCAAGTACAAGTATTACATAATTCATTTAATACCTTAAACTTTTCATTATAATAAATATGTATAATAACCTCACCCTCGTATCACTTCCTTATTTATTTATTTTTAAATGTATGTAAATATGTATGTATTATATTTATTTTACTTTTATTTCATTGTCAACAAGAAAATATGAAATATGTTACACAATTTTTTTTTAAAAAAAATGTCATTTTTTAAACATATCTTAATTAAAATATTATATTTCATAACCTACTTCAGTCATTATTCCACACTATAAATGATTATAACTAATATATAACACACTATCTTCTTCATCCTCTCCATAAATACTCATTTATATCATAATGACTCATCATCTAACACACTAACTCATTTATATCATAAAAGAATTTATAATTCTCATGGATAAGAGCAATTACGTAATTAGGTTAAATGGTTTCTCCTTCCTCCATTCTCATTTATCTTTTTTTATCCTTTTTTGAATTTTTAAAATTTTTCACTCTTTCATCTTTTATATAGTCATTAATTATAAGTAATTTCAACTCTTTATTATAATATATATGTAACTTCCTCCATTCACCTTTACTTTTTTTCTATTTTTTTTTTACTTTTCTAAATTTTTCACTTTCATTAGTCATTAATTACAAGTATTACATAATTCATTTAACATATTATTTATTTATTTTTATGTAAATATGTATGTATTCTATTTGTTTTACTTTTATTTCATTGTCAACAAGAAAGTATGAAATATGTTACACAATTTTTTAAAACTTTTTTTGTGATTCTTTAAACATATCTTAATTAAAATATTATATTTCAAAGATACTTCACTCATTATTCCACAACATAAATGATTATAACTAATTTATAACTCACTACCTTCTACATCCTCTCCATAAATACTCATTGATATTGTAATGGCCCATTATTTAACCCACTAAGTCTATATATATANTATATAATTCTTTTTACAATTTTAATTTTAACATCTCTCATCTCAATTATTTAACTTCTTCCTCCCCCTAATAGAAAAAAGTATTCCCTCACTCTTCATATTCCACTCTCTCTCCAATTAATGTTATTATAATTAATCTATTCTTTTGTACAACCACATCTATCTCTTCTTCCTTTTGTTCACCCTCATCATAATTCAACACATTAATTTTATCATTAAGTATCATTATTCTTCTATTTGTTCACCCTAATAATCTAAAGCATTTTTATACAATTAACTTTGATTGATGTTTCTTTTGATTTCTCACCTACATTATATAACATTTTTCAATGAAAATATTTTTTGTTAGTTCTCATTCTTGATTATTTCTGTTTCTATTTTTTTATTATTTTACAAGATTTTTTTAAAATTCTAAAGTTATCCTCCTAGTTACTTGTCTCTATTTTTTCTAATTCTAAATATTTATACCATTTTGCTAGGAGTTAGGTGATGAAGAGGGGATGATGAGGTCCAAATTTCCAATGAAGAATTGTCAGTTCTCCTTCTTGATTATTTTTATTTCTATTTTGTATTGTTCTACAAACATTTATTTTAATTCTAAAAATTCTCCTTCATGATTACTTTTGTCTCTATTTTTTTTCTAATTCTATATTTTTATGTCATTTTGCTAGTGCTAGGTGATGAAGAGGGAATGGTGAGGTCCAAATTTTCCCACTGAAAATTTTGCTCTTTATTTGGATGTTTCTACAATATTTTTCATAATTCGAACTCATATTTGTAACATGATATTTTTTTAATGCTTTTGGATTATTGCATTACAAGGGATCTCAAGAAAAAATGTAGAGTATTACAAAAAAAGACATGCTTTTGGGGAGCATATTTTTCTTATAATCTAACCATTAAATTTTTAGTTTCAAAATTCAGTATTATTTGCATTTATTATTGTTATCCTATTAGTTTTTATCATAAATTGCTTTAAAGTTCATGCATGTATGATGTATCCAAAAAAAATTCATGTCTCTTTTCCTAACATTAAAAGTATAGTAACTTTTTAAATTTATTTTTTACCTTGCGAAAATATTAATTTATCCTTTATGTTTTTAAATTTAGTTGCAAACTTCACAATTATTTTTTTTCTTAAATAGCTCTCATCCAATTAATTTTATCATAAATTCAAATATATTGAGAATTTAATGTGGAAGACATCTACAATTTTTTCTACCCCTTCTCATTTATTATATCTTATGCATGTAAATTCACAATTGATGTGAAGGAATGTAAGTTGAGACATTATATCTTAATTATCTTTATAGTATATCAAATGATGATGTTATGGTATCATCTTATTCTATTTTTTTATATTTTAATTCATTACGAAGATTATAACGATTAAAAATATAGTAGCTTTTTTATCTTTAGAATGTAATTTTGACTAAGAGTGTTTTTATATTTGTTTATAGATTTCTTATTTCTACTTATAAGATACTTTCATTTCTCAAAGTTAAATCTTTAAAATTTAATATATTAATGAATTCAAATCTATCTATCTACCTCTTTCCTCTCTCTCTCTCTCTCTCTCACCACATGATCCAACGGTCCAAATTAAATCTTATTTGAGGTTGCTTAGAAGAATGAAAATAAAAAAAAAGAATTAAGTAAAAGAAGAAAAGATCCCATAATTAGAAGGTTGTTATCATGTAACTATGAATGAATCATTTGGCTTACATGTGCAAGTCAAGTTGTGATTTAACATATATATATATATATATANTATATATATAACCCAACATTTTAACATATTGTATTTCCAAAACATTTTTTTTCTAAAAGCATTAAATTTATATGTTTCTTGATTTTTATTTGTTATGAAAAATAATATCCACTCAGAAGTAATTTTTCATTGTCTTTTTAATATGTAAAGATAAATTAATTTAGAATTTGAAATATCATATGCTGAAAAAATTAATTCCATTTTTATATATTATACTTCCAAAATATTTTGCGAAGAATGCTAACTTTTCTCATTTTCTGATTTTATTTAATTTTAAAATGTTATCCATTTAAAATACTATGTTTATTTTTCTTACCTTTGCACTATAATTTTAACTCATCCATTTATCCACTTAGTGCAATAAATGAAATTTGTCTACTTTTTTTTCTCATTGGCATCTTTATTTCTAATTCAAATTAATATTTTTTATTGGCAAAAAACATTGTTACTTTTTTTGAATATTAAGATTTGCATTTATACAAGCATATTATGTAATTTAAGAACTTTAAAATACATATTCCTTCTTAACACAACTATGACTAATATATAGAATAGGATATAAAAAAATATAACTTTTTTCTCTTAACAAATCTCAAAGTTATAAACCTAACTTTAATATAAAAAAATTAGTAGATATATTAAAAATAATAACATATAATAGATTATAGTAATAAATATTAGTAATATTTTTTTATACTATTTAAAATTGTGCAAAGCACAATGATGTTACCTACTAAGTTTATAAATTGACTTAACTAGTTGATGAACGTGGGCGTGGCCATTTTGTGTCTGAAGTACCCTCTTTTTTTTTTCTCACTTCAAGGTACACTACATAATTCATCTATGACTTCAGCAGTCAGTTCATGATCAAACACAAATAAAAAAAGACTCGAGTGGTTGAGATTGCAAATGTTCTTTCACTGAACAATCACTAGTACAAGATTTGTGCATAAAGAAAGAACATGCACTTCGAATCCATCAAATGGAAACTTCTGAGCCTTTGTTGATCTATAAACTGATTAGCGACAGGAAATAAAAAATTTAATCCTAAAAAGAAAGTCCTTATTGTAATAAGAAAAAAATAAACAGAGTTATTGTAGACTTTAATGCGCAAAAGTTATAATATGAGCAAAAAATACGCTTGGAAAAATAGTATTGTCTGTATAAAAATAGTGATTTAATTTTTTTTTAACCAACTTTAAAAAAATAATTGCATTAGTAAAATTTGAGGTGGAATGGTAGGGCGATTTTTCTCGTTTAAATATTTCGAATTTAGATGTGCGATTCAATGCGAACTTCAGATTAGTCAAGTTTAATGATAAATTTAAATTTTAACTCATGATCAGTGTGCATAATCTTTAGTCACGTAAAATTAATAATAAAATAATATAATTGTATATTATATATATGTATAAACGTTTATAGTGATTTTATAACTAAGAGTTCGAGATATTGGTCCATATTTCTTAACTCATAATTTAAATTAGAAGCAACTAATACACTCTAATTTAAGTGTCATCCTCTAATAATCTTATTTTAACAAACTAATTTTCACAAGACACAAATCTCAACGTTACAATTACACAGTAAAAAGAAACAAAAAATCATAGGGAGAAAAAAAAACATAATTAAAAAAGAAGAAGCAATTTTTAGAGGAATCGATTCATGTACTCGCGTGAAGCGCCTCAGTTGGTGTAGTTTTTTATGCTGCCGCGGGGCTCGCCGGACTTGGCGGCGGGGGTGGGCTCGACGGTGGGCGATGGCGGCACGGGCTTGCCGAGGAGCTCCTTGGGGAGGTCGGGGATCCCCTTGAGGTAGAAGGTATAGAAGAGCTTGAACGGGAACACGATCTGCTGCAGCTTCACCTGGCCGTACGCCCCGGCGAACACGCCGGAGCCGCCGGTCACGGCCAGGTAAGTCTCCTCGTACGTGAGGTACGGCCCCTGCACCGAGATGTGGCCGTAGTCGCCGAAGTAGAAGCTGAAGATGGCCTCGTACCGGTCGCCGTTCCTCTACCTGGCCGTACGCCCCGGCGAACACGCCGGAGCCGCCGGTCACGGCGAGGTACGTCTCCTCGTACGTGAGGTACGGCCCCTGCACCGAGATGTGGCCGTAGTCGCCGAAGTAGAAGCTGTAGATTGCCTCGTACCGGTCGCCGTTCCTCTCCGGGACGTGCTGGATCAGCACGCAGAGGCCCGCCGTGATCCCCAGCCGCTTCTCCAAGTTCCCGGAGTACAACTGTTCGATAAGAACACGAGCAATTTAGTAAACCTTTTGCATGCTCAATTCCTCGCCAATGCTCCTACTCAAGCAATTGCAGCAACTAGCGCAGCAGGCCTTGCCTTGTTGCTGAAGGGCACGAGATCGCCGAGGGAATTGACGTCCTTCTGGCTCAGGCGGAGGTACGCCGGACTGCCGCGATCGAGCTCGTTGATCTCGTAGACGTACAGCTCCTGTACTTTGGCTGAGAGGAGATCGATCACAAGAACAGATGAGTGAAGTGAACAGACAAGAACAGGAAGGCGAGATGGCGCTACGTACTCGGCCTGGCGTCCGTGGATGCGTGCTTAGATGAGAAAAGCGAGGCGTTTATGGACGTCGGAAGGGGAGAACGCCAAGCGCCGCCGGGAACCGCCGCCAATTTGGGGATTCTGGCCGACAGAAGGTTCGGGAGCAGCGAGCGCAAAGACGTGTGCTGCGGCAGATGGGAGAGTGAGGTCGGAAGCTTGACGGAGAGCGAAGGGAGAGTTCCGAGAGACGCCATGAGATGAGATCGATGCTGGTCTGCTTTCTGGGGGGGCTTACAGGAGGAGGAGGAGGAGGAGGAGGAGACAGGAAGCGGTGGATTGAGAGCTCGGAGTTGGTTGAAGTGGGATTCCGAAGGGCAGCCTTTTTTTTATCGGACAAAAAATATATTATAGTTAGATGCTACTAGTCTTGGACATCGGAGCACACGGAATGTATCGTGGATTGAGAGATCGAGAGTTAGTAGCTTCGAGTTTGAGTCCCGAGTCGTTAATTTGATCAGAAGAATATCATTTCTGCTTGACTCCGAATTAGTTAGATTCTTAACATAGGCGAACCTTGAGCTGGGTATAAAAAAAAAATTTATAGTCAAGTGTAAGCAATAGTGGGCCTTGTGATTAATTGTGTGCTTCCCTGTTCATTTTGGATTTGAAAAAACAATAAAAAAAATAAATTTAGAAGAGATGTATTGACGTGCATTAGATGTATTTGATGCAATTATAAACACAAAGAGGCATATAAAATTTATAAAAGATATTTTATGTAAAATATAAAATATAAATTTTATATGTTATGTCTTTTTTTTTGTCGTGATTGCACTTGACGTATCTAATTTTTTATGCAAACTAATATTTCTTAATTTAGAATATATTTATTTCTAGCACTCCTTAAATTATAAGTGAATATATATTAGTTACAATTATATTTTAAGATTTCTTAAGATAAATTTAATCTAATATTTTAAAAGGGTTCAATGTAGGTGCTCCCTATCTAGCTAGGGAGCACCATGTTACCTACATTTATAATCCTAGGATGTTAGATCTATGGTGGGTGTTAAATCTTCTCTCTCTTACTTTTTTCTCTCCTAAATCAAATCACCGTAAATTAAGTATCCTACGGTTAAAAACGTAGGTAGCATTGTGCTCCCTACTTAAGTAGGAAGCACATCTATTTTTTCCATTTTAAAATATATAGTAATTTTATAAATTTCAAAATAATTTTAAAATATTAATTTTACGACATGTTTGATAATTTTTTTGAGAATAACTCAATATTTCTCTTTCTATTTTCTATTCAAACAGTCTTTCCATGTTTGGGCAAAAAAAAAGATATTATTTTTAACTCGAGCGAATCATCTTTCTCAATTACTATGATTGTAAAATCAAATTTGATACGTTATATTTTCATATCATAATAATTAGATATCGACAAACCAACGATATAAAGCATATCTTTTAATTGTCCAACAAAATATAGAACATTAAATGTTCATCTCTACGTGCATTTGTGAATGTTTCACATTTTGGGTAAAGAATATAATTGTCTTCATCACATGATTTGCTTGGTTTTGAGGAAAAAAGCAATAAAAGTAACTAGTGTAAGAAAAGTAGTTGCAAAAAAAAATTCATCAAACACAACGATGATGCTGAAAAGGTAATTTGTGTTTAGAAAAAATACATTAAAAGGTAGCACTTCCAAATGCTCTTTTCTTATTTATCAAAGAAGCTAACTCCTATTGGTAACCATATAGGTTTAGTGGAATTAGGTGAAGAAAGGTACATGGACTCTGGCCCAATTATACAAGACTGCTTCCATGGTGGTCCAAAGATTTCTTCGCTTTCTTTCTGATTTGTCTTTTTAAGATTATATGATAGATCATTGTCATAGTTCATCTTGATTATAAAATAGGTAGATGGAAAATAATTCCTCATGAAACAAAAATGTTCTTGTAAAAATAATCTCAAAATAAGATCACTATGAGTGCAATTTATTTTTCTATTATCAAAATAATCTCAAGATTAGGCAAAGAAAAAACATATGAGATGCCAATGTTTGTAAATGAATAATCTCAAAATTATACATAAAAGAAAAAATTGGGTAAAGTATGATTTCAAAAAAAAAAATTATATTTTTAGTTCCAAAATAATCTCAAGATCATGCATAAAAAGAAGAAAATATATATTGAGATGCAAAAGAATCTTGGCAGTATAGGGTGGTACCGGAGATGGTTCCATAATTGCAAAAGAGCTTTGATAACATGTTTCTACCACTTTTCTATCTAATGGTCAATTATCTCTAACACAACATACACGTGTATGGCATCTCATAAGTTGCCACATTTATTCATACTTTATGAGATCCAATCTCATTGGTTATGCAATTGATTTTTATTTGCAAACAACATTATTTAGTAATATATATTATAAAAAAACATAAACAAAAAATATAATTAGGTTGATATAGATGATATCAAATAGATGGGATGTGTAGTCATTAGATCCTGTAATAACTTTAATATTGATATGCCCTATCCGGTGAGGCACACCATATGCCCTATCTAGTGAGGCACATCATCTACATCTTTTTGTCTAAACTATTAGATTCATTTTATAATGTCAAAATCTTTTTGTCTAAACTATTAGATTCATTTTATAATGCCAAATTAGAAATAAATAGAACATTAGATAGGTGTACCATCATTAAATTCTAATAACATAATTGAGAATATTTTAGTACTATTCATTCTACCATTATTTTAATATTATTTAGTACTTGATTTTGAATCAAAATGTCATAATAATTTTTCTAATTAACTAATAATATTCATTGTTTTAAGTAAATATAAGAATTATGATTTAATTAAAAAATGTTATTCCAATAAATTTACTTTAACACAAAAAAAAATGGATTTAATGAATGTGTCAAGAGCACATGTTAAAAGATCTTATTTATCATTTTCTTTATTTATTGGACAACTTTCGGGAGTAATTACTTAAAATTTTGTCAATTATGCTAAAAATGAACTAAAATTACTAAAAATTAGTTATATTTATCGTTTTAGGTTTTGAAAATATGTAGAATTATTAACCTTCATTATGAGTAGTCATTTTCAATTATCTACTATGATGCAACTTCATTTTTTGACATTATCAATAGACTCCTAAATTGAAGTAAATGAGAATGTCAAAAAAAATTGAAAAAAATAATGAGTGAAATTGTTTAACATGTGTTGGTAATAAAAAAATTATTTTACAAATTACAACAAATAATAATTAGATGAATTCTGTAAAATGTGCAAAAAAATACATGACAACATAACAATTACACAAATGCGAAAGAAATTCTAATATAGAAAAGTCGCTAAAAACAATAAGGATCAAAACTACGTAGCTAAATCAACTCAAAAAGTTTCACTAACATCAAATGTTCTTCTACAAAGAAGCTTACACAAAGTTGTCATTTACATCTAATCACAAATTAGATGACAACAAAAGGAAATCACCGATATGAAGCAAAAAAACACATTAGGAGTCTCACCCATCATAGCGACCAATTTAATAGCAATAGAAATACATGTCCTACGGGTGCTAGTAGCCCCAGATACCGTGGGGCAACCCAAAAAAAAGGATCATCAAACTTTTCTTTCCTCTAATCTTCTTCCACGAAAAATGCAAGTTTGCAACACTTTAGTGTCTTCTTCCCTAATATTACCTTTTTTTTAATTACACAATCTCAAACATAAAACACACAAGACCAAAAAAGTTGAGACATGTGGCATTGTCAAATTGAAAGAGACCCATTTAATAAAATATTTTCATCGCACACAATGAGAAAATTATTTGAAACCTATGAGCAATAATGCTTAAACTTTTCATAAGATAAAGTCTTTGTCATCATATTAACATCGTTATCATCAATATGGATATTCTCATACACAAATTTTATCTTTCAAAATATTATATATCCAATGATAATATACATCAATGCAGTTTGATATTGCGTGAAAGGTGAATTTTTTTTCAAAATAAATTGTGTTTCGACTATAACAAATAATGAAGGATATCTATCATACATAGTACAAAGTTTTCGTTGAACTCTTCATTCAAGGCGACTCTTTACTTACCTCATTAGTTGCAATATTCTTAGCTTTTTGAGTAGATAAAGTCACACATTTATCAATTATTGATTGTCAAGAAAGAACTCTACATGAATTACTCATCAAATAACATGATATAAACTTTTTGCTATATGTACAATCAACCGCATATTAAAGTCTTTCTTTTGATTAATTCAAAATAATAATATTTATATTAAGCTTTTTGTGCTTGACATTATGTCAAGTGTACATCCAATCATTCGATATGTGATCAATAGTAGATCAGATCCAGATGGTTGAAATGACACTTAATGCATTGTCAAGGACAGTCACTTGATACAAAACATTAAAACTCGTCAACAAATTAAAATTAGTTGTGCATGATAAAAATACAACATTAAATTAATTAAATATGATAATAAATAAAATATTTTCATATTATAGATAAATTAGTTTTTTTATAATGCCAACTTATTATTAATGATTTAATTACATGCATGAATTAATTTATAGTTTAATTAAAGTGTTATTTAAATGATAAAAAAACATAATTAAAAGATGTTGAATATTTTGATAATTAATGTGGATCATGCTAATTAATATTATAGTCTATGCATGTCTGAGTCTTAATTAATATGAGATAGGACCTAGATTTACTTTTTAAATTTGAAATCGAACATCTAATGCACGATCGATTCAAAAATTTTACTTCAGTTTTTATCATATTTGACTAGTGATACAATAGTTTCAACAATTTTACTATGAATGAAAGACAACATAACATTATATGATTATATAATTCATAGAAAAATTTAAAATTTGTGTGGAATGATCTTTGCTTGACAATATGTTAAATGCCCTAACATTAAAGTTTGCATGATCAGACAATGGAAGTATGAAATATTTAAAAAATGATAAAATAATTTGGCGAGCAACAAGCAATTTGAATATATTATTGTGTCCCTATTTATACAATGTTTACATCAGAAGAACAAATCTGGTAAGTTACAAATATGAATATGTTGTCAAGATTTGTAGATCAGAAAGTTTGTTCAAGACCTTATTTGTTACGTATAAGCTATTATAAATAAACTCTAGTTGTGATATTCTACTATTCTCAACGATTCTAAATGACCATAACCTTGAAATCTTTTCAGAGTAGTAACTTAAAACTATCCCTCAAGTTGGATCAATCGGATTATGAATGCCCAAAATGCGACAAAAGAGTTAACCGATCGCAACCTAGAGATTTTGTGAAAAGATCTGCAAGCTATAAATGTGAAGGCAAGTAAAATACATCAATAGCCTTTGATCGAATGTGATGATGAATAAAATGATAATCAATCTCGATATGTTTCGTCCTCTCATGAAAAATTGGATTAACAACAATGTGAAGCCTATGTTGATTGTCACAAAATAGATGCATTGACAAATAATGTGACATCATGAGAGAAGATAAAAGAGCTTTGAGCCACAACAAAAGCTCACTAATAGTAGCGACCAATGCACAATATTCAACTTCTGTAGAGGAATGAAACACTATATGTTGTCTTTTCAATTTTTAAGAAATGAGACTGCCACCAAGGATTATAAAATACATAGTAGTTAATCTTCTTGCGGTAGGGAAAGATGCTCGACCAGAATCTCTATAACAACGAATTGTAATGAAGTAGAATGTAAAAAATACTGACAACATGAGAGGACTTAAAATATCACAAAAAATGAACCACGACATCCCAATGACGTTGTTTAGGATCATGCAAGAATTGAGACAATCTATGGACATAATAGCTAAGTTTAGGTCGAGTAATGTAAGGTAGATTAGTCAACCAACTAAGTGACGATATCACTCTAGATCATGAAGTGAACCACCTACATGAAGTAATAATATATGTCTTTGTTCCATAGAAAATGAGATAGGTTCTAAAGTTATTTTGCATTCAACAAGGATATCCATAGTATATTTACGTTGACAAAGAAAAAAGGTCATAATTCTTGCAAAATATTTCTATCCCAAGAAAATATCATAAATGCCCTAAATCCTTGAGATGAAAATATGATTTCTAATAATGTTTGAATATGATGCAATAATTGGTATCATTATCAACAAGTAATAAATCATCCACATAAATTAATAAAGCCAAAAGATATGCCCTCGTGAATATATGAAAAAAGAAAATAATATACAATAGTTTGAGTAAAGCCATAATAGATCAGAGCATTTGCAAGTTCAGAAAATTAATTTCGAGATGTTTGTCGTAATCGATATAATGATTTTTGGAGTCGAAAGACTAAATTTGGTGCAACATCAGACTAACCCGGAGGTAACTTTATATACATCTCTTCATCAAGGTTGTCATGCAAGAATGCATTGTGCACATCCATTTGGTGGATCACCCAGCCACTGGCAACAATTGCACTAAGAAAAACTCGAACAGTGATAAGTTTTGTCACATGCACAAATGTCTCATGATAATCCACACCCTCAATCTGTGTAAAGCCTTTTGCAATAAGGTGTGTCTTATATCCTTCCACAAAACCACCAACATGTCGTTTGATCATGAAGACCCATTTATAATCAATAGATCTTTTTCCAAGAGGAATTCCTTGAATGGTCCATGTGTTATTTGCTTTTAAAGCATTTAAATTCAGTTGTTATTGCCTCTTGCCATCATAGATCCTGCAATGCTTCACGATAATCTCGTGTCTCATGAGATGAATCTAAAATCACAAGGTATGATTTGTGTAAGAAATACTGTTGGAGGGGTTAACGCGTGCCAAGGGATCGTGAGTGGATGGGTTTATTGTTGGATCGAAAGGCACCAAGATGGGGTGAATTGGTGTTTTCTTGTTTTTGTCCTTTTTCTTTTTCTTTCTTTTAACTTAATAATATCTTAAATTGTTTGATGATTTAATCTTAATTTGAATCACAGGCATAGCATGCAAATAATCAAACTTAAAAGAAATAGTAAAGTGCGCAAACTAGAAGGACGACGCAGTCGCTTGTTGACGAGGTTTGGCCCAACTCCTTGGCCTACATCCCCGCTCCGATTTCTCTAGATTGAGAACCTCGGAG
>LTAE01016167.1:0-18118 GCA_001647135.1 Pontederia paniculata
TTCGGTGAGATCCTTCTAACTTCTATCCCGATTACGGAGTGATTATTCTGCGAGATCCAAGATTATTTCTTGATGCTTTTTATTTCTGTATTCCTCCGCTGAGATCAGTGAAGAAACTTTGCATCCTACTTTTTCATAGTGGAAGTTTTGTTGCTCACTCCCGTAGTTTTTTTCTCTCACCTTGAGAGGTTTTCTACGTAAATCTTGTGTGCCTCTGGTCTGATTTAATTCTCTTTATTATTACCATCACCCCATTTAAATTTATGCATTAAGAAAAAGAAGATAATTTCGCAAATATTGTTCAGCCTTTTCTCAATATTTTTTTACATAATATTATTGCCAAAAAATTTATTTAATTAATTTTAATATATTTTTATATGATTTAAGAAGTACATTTGGTGGGACCTGTGAACAATGATAGAATGTATAAGACTTTCAACACTTGTTGATTTAAAAGGTTATATCCCTCTTAGTAAGACACGAAGAGATCAAGAAAAGTTTATTTGGATCAGTAACCAAGTATGGGCCGACTTATGCGCCAAGTTGTTGACCAAAAGCTATAAGGGAAAATGTGAAACAACAAAGATAAATCACACATATAATCAAGACGCTTGTTTACCTATGGTGATTGTGTATTTATAACCACTACTGCAAAAAAAATGGTACATTAAATTTCATTTTAACAGATTATTATAGCTATGAGTTTGTTGTAGTATTTAATTTTTAGTAATATATTTTTTGCTGGAGAAAGAGTTGGATAGGGAACCCGCTGAAGATGAATAAATCATTTGGTGAGTAAAAGCATTTGCTTATGTGGCATGGTCCTTGTGTCGGAATTAGCGGCAATATGGGCGTGGTAGAGGCAAACTCCATGGAAGATTTGACCTATAAAAGCTCTTGAAAACGAGCAAAACATAGTTATGGGTTGAGAGTCCTAAAACACACGAAATTCTCTCCTTTCTTCACTCATATTAGACCAAACTTTAGGAAAGTTCTCAGAGCTCTATCGACTTTCTCGACGTCTCTACGACCATCTGCGCCACAACTCTCTTTTTTTGTTCCCTCCGGCCACCAAGCGCTTGTCTAACACCTTGAAGACTTGTGTCCGCCTTCACCGGCCATCGCGAACCGACTGAGAGCCTCAACACATCATCAGACGATCCATGCAATGTCTCTCATGTTCCCCTATTTTTCTTCACTGAAGTTTGGTAGCAGGAAGCAGAGGAGGAAGATGAACAATATTTTTACTACAACATTCTCTTTCGTCCGTCAGATCCTCTATTATACTTTATTTTTGGCATCCATCTCGATCTATTATAAGCCTTTAATATTTGTCGTTCAGCATTTCCTTTCTTTGATTATGTTGTTTGTTTTCATTAGTTATAAATTGTTGATTTGTCCCACTCATTTCTTTTGTTTTAATTTGTTTTAATCCTTGCCTTCCATTTTTATAAGCTAATCGATTTTAGTTCGTGCCATTTCTTCTCTATATCTTGTTTTAATCTTGATTGTTCACTTTTTACAACTTATCTGTTTAAATCATAGTCATTTGTTTTTTTCTTAATCTCATCCAAATTATTATTAAGTTGATTTGTCTTGATCTTTATCGTTCATTGTTTACAATCTTATATGTTTTAATCTCGTTCGTTCCACCTTTTATAACTAATCTGTGTTTAATTTGTGCCGTCCGTTTTTATTTCGTGCTTGATCTCATCCACACACACTTGGTTTTATATTTTTTTCTGAATTTTCTATTTTTTTCTGGTTATAAAGGTCGAGGCTGATTTTTCTGAAAATTATTTAAAAGACAATTTTTATTTCTTGATTTTTTTATTTAAATTTGATATTTCAAAATCCAAGGCTGATTTTTCTGAAAATTGTTTAAAAGAAATTTTCATTTATTGAAATTTTTTTAAATCTAATTTTGAAATCTAAGGTTGATCTTTTTTAAAATTATTTGAAATAATTTTTTATTTCTTAATTTTTTTTAAATCTGATATCACGAAACTTAAGGCTGATTTTTCTAAAATATTATTTAAAATATTTTTATTTAAATCTAATATATAGAAATTTAAGGCTGACTTTTTTGAAAATCATTAAAAAAAATATTATTTCTTGAAATATTTTTTTATTTAAATATGATATTTCGAAAGTTAAGAATTGTTTTTGCAAAATTATTTAAAAGAATTTTTCTTCAACATTTTTTATCATTTAAATATTGCAATATTACATTATATATATAAAATAATATTTATGTGTCTGTATATATATTCTTATTTTTGGCATATATATATATATAATGTATGTACTACTCCATTGCTACATTTTTTTGTTTTTCGTCGCACATACATCTAATTACTATTTTTGTAATAAACTCAAAATTAAATATAAGCATCTAATCGAATGCTTGATCAAACTTAGATTTATAAAAATATCTTCCAAAATAATTGCAACTAAGATGACAAAGATGGAACACCTTAATGACATGAATTATGACATGTGGAGTCCGAAGGTGCAATATAAATTGATACATGAGAATCTAGATGGCTTCATTGACTCCATTGCTCCCAAACTTTCTAAAGGTGTCAATGATGAACAAAAGAAGTCAGTGAAAAAACAAAGAAGCAATCGAAGCAAAACGATAATAAGTTCAAAGCCTTCATAATTGATACATATGAAAATTTCTTGATAAGAGTCTTCGAGAATCATAAAATGATGTGTAATCTATGGGAAACACGTAAAAGAATATGTTGATAAAACAAACACTAATGTGCAACTTCTTTTATATATTACAATTCATACAAAATGAAGAAAATTGATAATGTCATAGATCATGTAAATAAGATGATAATCATGGCTAAAAATTTAGCCACTACAAACACAATTCATTTAGAAAACTCTAAAGGTTGCAACTGTTCTAAATAGCTTGCTATCATCATTCGATATGGTTGCCACAACAATACAACTTAACGGGACAGTAAAATCAGTTACATACTCGCGAGCTTAACTAGACAAGTAAAACATGGCTAAAATTAATAATGTGGAAATCTTCAAAGCTGAAGAGGCTGAAGAAGAAGAAGCAAACACGGTGATGCACCATTGAAAGAATCTCGAGCCCTTAATTGAATCAGTTCAAAAGGCATGGAAACACAGAAAGAGGAGCCTTCTTATACACCTATGAAAAGTTTGGACACTTCAAAGCCAATTGTCCTACAAAAAAAAAGTCGGATCAGAATAGGACCCCGTAGAAAAGAGGCCAAAACAAGCCTGAGTTCACTATATCCATCGAATGCAATGCCACGATAATAGACGTTGATGGATGGTCGATCAACTCTTGTGTGATCCGGCATATTGCAAAGACAAAGGAGGGTTTGGTTGACTTTAAGGAAATGAAGAAAGGTAACTAAAGGATCTTCATAGGGAACACACCCACCTGGATGTTGATGGCGTTGAAAATACAGGTTGGATTTGGGGAAAAATATCATGATTATCCCTATACACACCATGAACCATCAAAACCTCATCTCAATACCCGTTCTCCAGAAAAGTACCTTAAAGTTTATTTTTATAATGATTGTGTATCTATCGAGAAGAATGGTAAAGCCTTGACCATGAAAAAGTTTGTTACAAGAACATCTCTTTGTGAACATTGCTTGATAGGAAAGATGACTCAAAAATATTTTTCGATGAGAACAAGGTCAAAAAAATTGTTAGAATTGGTTCATTCGAATATTTATGGTCCACTGAATGTTGCTACACACCGAAATATAGAATACTACATAACATTCATTAACTAATATTAAAAAACTTCCTATGCCTATCTCATGGAAAGAAAAACTAGAGCTTCTGAAATGTTTAAGAGATATCGAATTGAAGTGGAGAAGAAATTAGAGAAAATAAATTTCATGAATAAATAAAAATAGTAAATGTATCTCCTAAAGGTATTTTAGTTTTAGAAAAAAAATATGAAAAAAATTAATTTAAAACTTAAATCATAAATAAAAATAAATAGTTTTTTTTAAATTGTGAATGTTCCCAAAAAACATTTCAGGGGCTTTTCCTCTAACCTTCGGAATCATATTTCATGCTTGGACCCTCTCTTTTTTTATGTCTCTCTGTGTCACTTAATATGATCAAATATTTGGTATTTGCTATAAGTAACTATGATTCAACTATCTATATGCATATGTTTGCATCATGCATTTGCATGAATGGTAATAGATGGCACGTGCTACATCAATGATCACGATGAGAACCACATCTACAAGTTCAAGCACATAATTTGAATTTCCAACAATGGAATAAGATAAAATGACACCAAATATCATGCGAAATTATGTAAATATGTTGGAGCTACATATAGAATTCATTCTATTGTTTTCTTGATATGTTTCTTATATGGCCACACTAACTAGTTTGTTGGTTATTCATGCATTCTATGATATTGATGCACAAATACATACATAAATATTATATGTATTAAATGATATCTCGTACACTTTGAGTATATTTCTACTTATTGATATTTTTGTTCTAGGTAAAATGTTAAAATTATAAAATTAACTTATTGTTTTTGGTGTTAAATGATGCACTCCATATTTAATATATACTAAATTAATTAGGTATACATTATCAACTTACAAGCAGCGGTAGAGCCAAAAACCAATTGTACTGGGTTCACAACTTAAAGGACGATATTAAACAATTATGAATTTTCAAAAGTTATTCATTTTAAAATTTTGAATTAATTATTTCTTTTAAATAGAAATACTATTTCATAAAAACTCATATATATATATATATATATATATATATATATAATAAAATAAATATTTAAATTATTTTAATATAATAAAACTCTTAATTAACATTTATAGAAAAATAACCATATTCAAAATTTTGGCACTTTGAATGAATAATATTAATGAGATAGGAGAAAAAAAAGAAAAAAAATAATTACATATGTGAGAGAAAAAACTAGGATGAAATGATCAAGTTAAACAAAAAAATTATATATAAAAAAATTGTAAACATACATGAGAAAATACTTTTTTCTTCTTGAGGAATAAAGAAAGGAAGAAACCGAAAAATAAAGAAAGCAAGAAATTGAAAAACTCGAAAGATGAAGAAGAAAAAGATTAAAAATTCGGTAAGATAAATAAATTGTTTTTATAAAAAATGGATTAATAGTATAAGATAATAAAATTTCTTATGGTACTCCTAAGAGTATGGTTCAATAATGTTAGAAAGATCATAAATNATGGGATTTCTACGAAATTATTCAAGAATATTAAGAAACTAATAAATTTTCATCAGCAATGTGTCCACACCACTGGATTCGAACACGAGATGAATCAGTTGAGAACAAGCCTTGTAGCTGACAGTGTCAAATTAGATACATATAATATTTATAGTGCCATTCGGCTCTGCCACTGTTTACAAGTTGATAGCCTTAGTGTGATTTGTATATCTTTTGGTGACAAGATATACAATTGATATGTCTCTCTACATGTAATGCCCCCAGAAGATCACTCCGCTAGGTGACAGAATGCCCTCCTAGGAACGCTATGACATCATATATAATATTGAATTTAAGATTGACTAACAAGACTTGGTCAACTAATACATAAAAACTTACTTTAAATATCCAAAACTCTTTCTATAACATAAAGAAAAATATGCGGAAGTCTTACATCAATAAATGTACCAAAAGTCTAACTAGAACAACTCAATAGGAAAAACTAAAAGAATATACACTAAGGATCACTACACATGCGCAAAGTCAGTCACCACGAGCATCAATCGCCGTATACACCACCAACATCCTATACTGCAAACTACTCACCTACAAGATCCAATATAGGAAAAATAAGTATCCATGAGCTATGAAGCCCAATATGTAAGACAATCAATAGATAAGCATGACATGATAAATAAAAAGCAACATGAATCAACTAATGATAAAATCAAAAGGTCAATTATTTTTTTATTATTTTTTTTCATTTCTTACTTATCTTTCATCATCCTGATCAACATACATTCCTACATCATTATCTTGGACTTTACATCATCTTCATATCTTACATAACATCACCTTTCATAACTTAACATCTTTGCATAACTTAACATCTTTCACAACTTTGCATCTTTGCATAACTTAACATTTTTCATAACTCTGCATCAAGAGTGAGCTATGGCTATGGCAAAAAATCAATCACTCTACATTATCATCATTAATCATCTTACTTTTCATACTTCATCTTTAAATCTTCATCTTCAATCATCATTAGTAAACATCAATCAATGATCATCATCAATTGCCCTAATTCCTCTAATGCAGTATGCAAATACAATATTTAAATCAAATGGTTATCTTTGACTTATCTCATTAGTGCCTTTGAAATGACTTTGAGGGTTGTTTTGGTGATTTTGAATTGCTCATGAGTCTTGGAGGTCTCGCCATGGGTCAATGGGGGTGCACAAGCCATGACCAACATAGGATGCTTAAGAAATTTTTTCGTTGCAGGGCGGGGAGAAATCAAGTAACAGGAACTGGATGACAACTGCCATATCTATTCTATCTTAAACATCACTACGCTCCCAAAAGTTTAACGATATATGACGACCTCAACATTTAATTAGGTTAAGCATGGTGGCTCTTTATCTTGTACACATAATTAATCCTTAAATCATCATTTAAAATAATCATTTCATCATCTCAGCAACGACCATGAACACGGTTCGTGTTCGGTGTTGAATTCAACTTCATCAAAAGGCCATTCCGGTGAGTTGACGCGGTCCTGTCGGGTAAAGACACGATCCATTTTCCATCTTCACATCATCTTCTTATTATTAAAGTAAACCTCTTAGGACACGTGCCTTTTTTAGGCAATGTTCGTACTTCAATACTGTCGCGTCTCATCAATTTTCTTTATTAAAATAGGTCGGCCGACGTGTTAGGGCAATGCGGGCCATGTTCATATAAAAATCGAGCTATTTCACGACCGTAACATTTTAGTATATTTAATATATTCTAAATTAATTAGGTATGCATTATCAACTTACAAGCAGCGACAACACCAAAAACCAATTGTACTGGGTTCACAACTTAAAGGACGATATTAAACAATTATGAATTTTCAAAAGTTATTCATTTTTAATTTTTAAATTCATTGTTTTCTTTTAAATAGAAAGACTATTTCATAAAAACTAATATATCTATATATATAATCAAATAAATATTTAAATTATTTTAATTAACAAAATCTTAATTAACATTTATAGACAAAATAGCCATATTCAAAATTTTGGCACTTTGAATGAATAGTATTAATGAGATAGGAGGAAAAAAAATAATTATATATGTAAGAGAAAAAAACTAGGATGAAATGATCAAGTTAAACAAAAAAATTATATATAAAAAATTTGTAAACATACATGAGAAAATACTTTTTTCTTCTTGAGGAATAAAGAAAGGAAGAAACCGAAAAATAAAGAAATAAAGAAACCGAAAAATAAAGAAAGCAAGAAATTGAAAAACTTGAAAGATGAAGAAGAAAAAGATTAAAAAATTGGTAAGAAAAATAAATTGTTTTTTTATAAAAAATGGATTAATAGTATAAGATAATAAAATTTCTTATGGTACTACTAAGGGTTAAATAATGTTAGAAAGATCATAAATTTGACTATGTGAAATGTTAATTGAGTTCATACGAACATTAATTAAAGTAAAAAAAAAAAGATTAAACATGGGCATGGTTAAAAGAATATTAAGAAGATATTAAATTTGGGAAAAAATAATGATATATGTGAGAAACCAAATGACCAAATTAAATGAACAAATATTATATATAATTGTTTTTATTAAAAATTAGTTTAATAATATAAGATAGTAAATTAGCAATGAAACGATTCAAGAATATTAAGAAACTAATAAATTTTCGTCAGCAATGTGTCCACACCATTGGGTTCGAACACGAGATGAATCGGTTGAGAACAAGCCTTGCAGCTGACAGTGTCAAATAACATGCATATAATATTTATACTGCCATGTGGCTCTGCCACTGCTTACAAGTTGATAGCCTTAGTGGGATTTGTATATCTTTTGGTGACAAGATATACGATTGATATGTCTCTCTACATGTAACGCCCCCCAGAATATCACCCCGCTATGTGACAGAATGCCCTTCTAGGAACGCTACGACATCATATATAATATTGACTTTAAGGTTGACTAACAAGACTTGGTTAACTAAAATGCGGAATAGATAAAAACTTTAAATATCCAAAACTCTTTCTATAACATAAAGAAAAATATGTGGAAGTCTTACATCAATAAATGTACCAAAAGTCTAACTAGAGCAACTCAATCGGAAAGACTAAAAGAATAGACACTAAAGATCACTACACATGCGCAAAGTCAGTCACCACGAGCATCAGTCGCCGTATACACCACCAGCATCCTATACTTTAAACTACTCACTTACAAGATCCAATACAGGAAAGAGAAGTATCCATGAGCTATGAAGTCCAGTATGTAAATCAATCAATAGATAATCATGACATGTTAAATAAAAAGCAATAAGAATCAACTAATGATAAAATCAAAAGGTCAGTTATTTCTTTCTTTAACTTTTTTCAATTTCTTGCTTATCTTTCATCATCCTGATCATCATACTTTCCTACATCATTATCTTGGACTTTACATCATCTTCATATCTTACATAACATCATCTTTCATAACTTAACATCTTTCATAACTTTGCATCTTTGCATAACTTAACATTTTTCATAACTCTGCATCAAGAGTGAGTTATGGCTATGGCCAAACATCAATCATTCTACATTATCATCAGTAATCATCTTACTTTTCATACTTCATCTTCAATCATCATTAGTAAACATCAATCAATGATCATCATCAATAGCCCTAATTCCTCTAATGCAGTATACAAATGCAATATCTAGACCAAATGGTTATCTTTGTTATCTTTGACTTATCTCATTAGTGCCTTTGAAATGACTTTGAGGGTTGCTTTGGTGACTTTGAATTGCTCATGAGTCTTGGAGCTCTCGCCATAGGTCAATGGGGGTGCACAAACCATGACCAACATAGGATGCTCGAGAAATTCTTTTGTTGCAGGGCGGGGAGAAGTCAAGAAACAGGAACTGGATGACAACTATCATATCCGTCCTATCTTAAACATCACCGCGCTCCCAAAAGTTTAATAATATATGGCGACCTCAACATTTAATTAGGTGAAGCATGGTGGCTCTTTATCTAGTACACATAATTAATCCTTAAATCATCATTTAAAACAATCATTCCATCATCTCAACAGCGCCGACACGGGTCATGTCGGCCACGAACACGGTTCGAGTTCAGTGCTTAATTCAACTTCATCAACAGGTCATTCCGGTGAGTTGACGCAGTCCTGTCGGGTAAAGACACGATCCAATTTTCATCTTCACATCATCTTCTTATTATTAAAATAAACCTCTTAGGACACGTGCCGTTTTCAAGCCTTGTCCGTACTTCGACGCGGTCGCGTCGTCATCAATTTTCTTTATTAAAATAGGTCGGCCGATGCGTTAGGGCAACGCGGGCCATGTTCATCATAAAAATCGGGCCGTCTCACGATCGTAACATTTTAGTATATTTAGTATATACTAAATTAATTTGGTATACATTATCAACTTACAAGCAGCGGCAGAGCCAAAAACCAATTGTATTGGGTTCACAACTTAAAGGACGATATTAAACAATTATGAATTTTCAAAAGTTATTCATTTTTAATTTTTTGAATTCATTGTTTTCTTTTAAATAGAAAGACAATTTCATAAACACTAATATATATATATATATATATATATAATCAAATAAATATTTAAATTATTTTAATATAACTAAATCTTAATTAACATTTATATAAAAAAATAGCCATATTCAAGATTTTGGCACTTTGAATGAATAATATTAATGAGATAGGAGAAAAAAGAAAACAAAAATTATATATGTGAGAGAAAAAAAACTAGGATGAATTGATCAAGTTAAACAAAAAAATTATATATAAAAAAATTGTAAACATACATGAGAAAATACTTTTTTCTTGTTGATGAATAAAGAAAGGAAGAAACCGAAAAATAAAGAAAGCAAGAAATTGGAAAACTTGAAAATGAAGAAGAAAAAGATTAAAATTTCGGTAAGATAAATAATTTGTCTTTTTATAAAAAATGGATTAATAGTATAAGATAATAAAATTTCTTATGGTACTCCTAAGGTTATGGTTAAACAATGTTAGAAAGATCATAAATTTGATTATATTAAATGTTAATTGAGTTCATACGAGCATTAATTAAAGTAAAAAAAGAGTAAACATGGGCATGGTTAAAATTATATTAAGAAGATGTTAAATTTGGGAAAAAATAATGATATATGTGAGAAACCAAATGACCAAATTAAATGAACAAAGATTATATATAACTATTTTTATTAAAAAAATAGTTTAATAATATAAGATAGTAAATCAGCAATGAAACGATTCAAGAATATTAAGAAACTAATAAATTTTCGTCAGCAATGTGTCCACACCACTGGGTACGAACACGGGATNAAAAAATAGTTTAATAATATAAGATAGTAAATCAGCAATGAAACGATTCAAGAATATTAAGAAACTAATAAATTTTCGTCAGCAATGTGTCCACACCACTGGGTACGAACACGGGATGAATCAGTTGAGAACAAGCCTTGTAGCTGACAGTGTCAAATTACATACATATAATATTTATACTGCCATGTGGCTCTGCCACTGCTTACAAGTTGATAGCCTTAGTGGGATTTGTATATCTTTTGGTGACAAGATATACAATTGATATGTCTCTCTACATGTAATGCCCTCAGAAGATCACTCCGCTACGTGACAGAATGCCCTCCTAGGAACGCTACGACATCATATATAATATTGACTTTAAGGTTGGCTAACAAGACTTGGTCAACTAAAATGCGGAATAGATAAAAACTTTAAATATCCAAAACTCTTTCTATAACATAAAGAAAAATATGTGGAAGTCTTACATCAATAAATGTACCAAAAGTCTAACTAAACAACTCAATAGGAAAGACTAAAAGAATAGACACTAAGGATCACTACACATGCGCAAAGTGAGTCACCACGAGCATCAGTCGCCGTATACACCACCAGAATCCTGTACTACAAACTTCTCACATGCAAGATCCAATAAAGGAAAGAGAAGTATCCATGAGCTATGAAGCCCAATATGTAAGACAATCAATAGATAAGCATGACATGATAAATAAAAAGCAATAGGAATCACTCTATATTATCTTATATAATATCATCTTTCATAACTTAACATCTTTGCATAACTTAACATCTTTCATCATTTTGCATATTTGCATAACTTAACATTTTTCATAACTTTGCATCTAGAGTGAGCTATGGCTATAACCAAACATCAATCACCCTATATTATCATCTTTAATCATCTTACTTTTCATACTTCATCTTTAAATCTTCATCTTCAATCATCATTTAAAATAATTATTTAATTAGGTGAAACATGGTGGCTCTTTATCTTGTACACATAATTAATCCTTAAATCATCATTTCATCATCTCAACAACGCCGACACGGGTCATGTCGGCCATGGACATGGTTCGTGTTCGGTGTTGAATTCAACTTCATCAACAGGCCATTCCAGTGAGTTCATGTGGTTCGTGTCGGGTAAAGACACAATCCATTTTCCATCTTCAAATCATCTTCTTATTATTAAAATAAACCTCTTAGGACACGTGCCGTTTTCAGGCCGTGTCCGTACTTCGACTCGGTCGCGTCGTCATCAATTTTCTTTATTAAAATAGGTCGGCCGACGCGTTAGGGCAACGCGAGCCATGTTCATCATGAAAATCGAGTTGTTTCACGACCGTAACATTATAGGGTTACAATTCATCTTCTCCGATCGATGCATACCGTGTTCGGTCAAAGCGGGCCGTGTTACACATCTTTAATCTATTATTAAACATATTAATCCGATCATGCGCCTTACGTCAGGATGGCGTAAGCCATATTCAACAACCGATCGTGTTCATCGAAACTGTCGGTGCTAGGATTCAGGCCGAGAACGCGGTTGTGTTCAAGGAGAACCTAGTTCATGTCCTGGCATCTCGTGTTCATCTCGATGGACGCAAACCGTGTCACGTCGACTTTATCAGGCAAGCACCGATGACGCGGCATCAACCTCGATGGAAGCAGGCCGTGTCCGAGGGGATTAACGGTCCGCTTCCATCGTCGTGTTCTTAAGGCCATTAACATGTACATAAATACTCAATAATTTTTTGGCCGAATTGATAAATTCATCTAGGCAATTACACATGCATTAAACCACCTATATATCATATTAAATCAAATCTTCTAGCATAAACCCTAGCATGCAATTTATCTATCATGAAAACTATCTATTGGGATCCTCCTATTTACATACTGAATCTTGTAGGGTGTTTCTTCATTTTTCAACTGTGCCCTCTTGATCTCCTCTATCGCTCTTGATCTCCTTAACGTTCTCCTAAGATTTGGGCACAGGTCTAGATAAGAGAAGGGAAGAGAGAAGGAGAGAGAGAGAGAGAGAAAAATCTAGGAGAGAGAAACCTTACCTAGAGAGAGTAAACCTGGCAGATAGGACTTTGGGAGAGAGAGTAAAATTGTGAGGGTCTCTCTATGATCCTATTTATAGGCATAGGGATTAGGGTTTACAACTTAAATTTAAATTCTACTTTAAATTTGAAGTCTAAAATTTAAACTAACTAAATGACCTTATTTAATTAATTCCCTTGATTATACTTATTTGAATTCGAATTTTTAAAAGTAAAAATATTATTATTTTAATTAAACTCGGATTGTCATTTGGCAGTTTCCAACATGGGTCGTGTTTTGTTAACAGAGGCCGTGTTGGCCTATCCCAACACGGGTCGTGTTGTGCCAACATGAGCCGTGTTGGCCAGTGGTGTTACACTACATCTTTTATTGAGGAATTCGTATTTCAATTATTTAATTTAGGAAATAAGATATATAGTTTGTTATGCACATGATGCAAAAGTAATTAATTTTGTCTTGCATAAATATTTTTTATATAATGTGAAATCCTAAGTGGTCTGACATTATGAAAGATCGAATATAACTTATGTCAATGTTTATTGTGCGAATGTATCACTTTTATTTATTTTAATTGCTATAAACTTATAATAGTGTGGTTTTGCTATTTTTATTATATGGTCTAAATGAATTATTGTGCGTTTTCATAATTTTATATGACGTGCATAATACATCGCAATTTATGAATTAAACCAAAATTTAAATTGAAATCGTGACACTAAGGTGCCATTTTGTTCGAGAATAAATAAAAGAATAGATCCTTATTATGAGAATAAAGTCAAACACTCATAAGAATAAGAATATATTTATTTTTTAGAAAACGACCTCGAAAATTATGAAACCACCTATTTTTGCTACATATTCTAATTTTTTAATTCTTCTCAAAAGCAAGAATGACTTTTATTTCACTCTTTTTTTCTTTAATTATATTTTATTTTTTGTTTTTATACACATGATATTATATTTATTTTAATTTCCAATTATAAATATATTTATAATTAGACATTCAATTAATTTATACTGTGGTAATGTAAATAATATAATATTATATTATTTAACATTATTAATTAATTAATCAAATAAGGATTATTTATTATAGTACCCTAAATAGTATATAATTAAATTTATAAGTATAAATGAAATAAAAAAGAAGATTTATTATTAAATATATATATTATTAATACCTTTATTATTATTTATTAATATGAATTATATAATGTCATTAACTAATAAAAAATATTAATTACTACATTATCATAAATAATAACTAATTAAATATATAATTATAAATAAAATAAATAAATCCTATTTATGATTAAGTTTATATTATTAATATATTTTATATTATTTGTTTCTAATATAATATATTTTAAAAGCTTATTTATATCGATCCGAACACTAAATGAAATAAGAATATAATTAATTTTTAAAATATACATAAAAATATTTTATTCTCTGACATATTCTTCTCAAACTTAACCTTGAACCAAACGCCCCAAACATTTATGTTTGGATACATCTATTAAAAAACTTCAAATATTCACTTAAATTAACAAAAAAATATAATCAGATTAATATATTATACTATAAAAAAATTTGTACACAAAAAATATAATATTATAATATGGGTGTTATGGTTTGATAATTTTAGTTCAACAAAAAAAATGTCGATCTAATAGAGTTATAATAATTCATTTTTTACTTAAACGTTTGTCTAAATGCGCTACGCTTACTTCTTTCTATATGTGGGCCTTCGTGTAGTTCTATGCTCAATTTCATTGGGCCGACACGGTAGTCGTGCCCGTTCAGGCCCGTGCCAGGCCAGGCCGGTTGGCTCATGTCTAGGTAAGTTTTAATAATTTTAATTTAACGAATAAAATGTCGATATGAAAGAGTTATAGTAATTTATTTTAACTTAAACTTATTTTATTTATTTCAGTTCAACTACATTGCCTATACTTCTTTCTATATATGGGGTGAGGCCACATTAATCAAAATTCGTAATAAGTTTGATTCAAAAATTTGAATCCGAGGCAAAAGCGCTATAATAATAATATTTTATTTTAAATTCGTTAATAACTTTCATGCATGTAATACAAAAGTGCACAACGTTTATATATATATACATATAAAGGTTAATGGGGGTGCATAGCAAATCGCTATGCATCCTGTGCGGTGCATGATCTGGACCATTGATTTAACAATCAATGGCCCAGATCATATTCACTTAATGATCCAAATTTTTAATTGGATAGAATATGGGTCATTGTTTTTTAAATCAATGGCTCAGATCATGTACCACATTTGCTATGCACCTCCATTTCTCTCTCTCTCTATATCTCTCTCTCTATATATATATATATAGAAAATTTGGTGTTGGGATCAATTTTTTTTTCAACATTTTTTACCGCTCAGAAAATATGCCATAACAAAAAAAAAAAGAAAACAACGGACAAATCCAATGATTCTAGAAGGCATTCTAACATGGGCGTATGTACTGTTTGATGGGCTATATAAAGCTCACAGAGAATTATGCTGGAAAAATGGGCCATATTTATTTTTTTTAATATTTTTGTTACTACCCAAATTGAGAGCAATGATCCGACTAATATTATTGATCCAACTAATATGATTTATTAAAGCTAATTTATATAAAAAAATAAATCCGAAATTTTATTATGCAAAAAATAAATATATGATTTCCTTCTTTCTCTTTATATTCTTAACAAACTGTATTTTTTTCTTTTTGTTTTTATACAAGTTCAGTTTTTTTTCTCGTGAAATTTTGATGTTGCGAATGTAATAAGATTTTTTTAAATAGTTAAAACAAATGAAGGTCCAAAGTTGTTTTAGGTTTTCATTTTCTTTAAGTGGTTGATTTAATGACATTTTTTATTTTATATGGAGACAATTAAATCCTATTTTATGGTATCCAAAAAATATGAAATGTATAAAAATTAAAAACATAGACCCGAGGAACTCGGAGAATTTTCCCATGATGAGTTTTAAGGCGACATGATCCTCATCATACTTCAATTTTGATTGAATCATAGTGTCAATATCTAAAGCAAAAGTGAATCTTGATTTAGCAGTAAGTTGACACGCGTAAATCTTTTTCAGATTTATGCCGTCTTTATATCTAGTTATCTTCCTCTGTATCATATAACCATACATATGCTCTATTTCGTCCCATATATATAAGAAATAATTATATGTTTGCCAATCATCTTTATTCCGAGTGGTTCCATAAACATCAAGGATTTGAATATTAAGAGTTGCTTATAATTTCAGCTACATATTTCATGGGATTCTATGCATCAATTCCTATCGGACCTCAGCCGCATTTCCAATACCAAATCAAATAGTGAAATTTAATATATTATCACTTATTACGATCATAATCCTAATTATAGTTGATGATGATATTTTCTCTTTTCTTTAATTGAAATCTGACCAGTGTATATGTTAACAATTCCTTATCGAGAACAAAATGTTAACAATTTCTAAGGCATGTGAATCAAAAAACATTTTGGTTATAAATAATTATTTCTAATGATTTGAAATTATAGAAACTGAACTATTGTAGCTATTGGTGAGAAAATAAATATATGATCAAACGTATAATTCGTATCATCTTAATTTAATTAAGATGTTCAACATAAAAAGGATTAATCATTATTCTTTTATCTTATATATCTTTCCAAAACCAGAAAAGGAAAGAACACATCAACAAAATCACTCATCAGTCCAACATCACGTTGGTATATTTATTATCCGCTCCTTCCACGAGCAGCAGCAGCAACTCGTTCCAAGTTTTGGTTTCAGACATAGGCGTCAGGGTTGGCCAAGAGGTAGCCTTCTGCGGCCTTGATGGAGCCGGTCACGCCCTCCTTGGCCTTAGCCACCTTCTCGTCGTTGTCCTCGACGCCGGCCACGAGCTTGTAGTTGTTCACCATCTTGCAGACGCTCCCGCCGGCTGCCGTCGGCGAGATCTTAAAGTGGGACGTCGCTGACTCGAGCTCAGCGCCCAACGGCCCACCGCCGACGAGGCTCGTCTTGCACTCAAAGTTCTCGTGGTCCACGAAGTCAAGGCGCTCCTGCACGTAGGGAAACGGCAGCCCTGCAACCACATAGGAGTTGTTAAGTAGAGTTTGGTATTCGGATGGAAGCTAAAAAAATAAATCTTCCTTAAATTGATTTGATTTCTAGAATGGATATACTTAGAAGTACCTGGTGCAAAGTTGAGTTGCCTGATGCTTCCGGGGCCGCCTTCGCCTTCGAGGACGGAGGCACTGACGATGATCTCCGGCAAGACCTTGGGTCCAAGGTTGTGCCAGTCATGGAAGGCGGCCTTGAATAATCTGGAAGCGGAGACCTGAGTCTCGACCTCAACTGACCAGGAGCCGGTGGCCATGGCTAACTGTGATAAATTAAGCTGCTGGGAAGAGCAAGGATTGGACTAACTTACTAAGCTTCAAGAGCGATCTGATTCCTGATGAATGGGAAGTGAGGGATTCACGAGCATTTATAAGGACATATCGAAACAGTTGGTGGATCCACCTTGTGAACGTCTGTGCATGCATTCAACATTGGTGTTCTGCATCATTTGACCAAGCCAAATATATAAAATTGCAAATCAAAGGATGTAGAATAAGAGTGTGTTTGTTTGTGTTTTCCTGTTTTTGATTTGGTATGATTTTGTCAATTTCTAGAAGGCAGACAAGAATTGCAAATTTTGAAGGAGTATTTATTCAAATCTACTGGGAGTAAAGCTTGAATTCTAGAAAGTTCCTCTTCTACTACCCTATATAGTCCTAATTCTTTAAATAAATACAATATTAACTTATCACATTTTACAAAATACCGGTTCACTGCGCAATGTATCAGTAATTTCTAGTGATATTATTACATTGTCAAATTTATTAAGATCAAGATTGCACTCAAAATAGTAAGAGGAATGTCCCTTTGTAATCGAAAAAAAATAGTAAGAGGAACGCAAGATCGTGCAAAGAATTGTGAGATTTTGTAAAACCCCAAAAATAATGAAGAGGCCCAAATGGATAAACAAGCCCACTTAACCAACTCAGCCCAAAATTTACCCTAAAACCTATGATGCTCTAAGTATAAAAAGGGAAAAAATTTGTCATTCCCTCATTCCATCCACTCCCACACTCTCTCTCTTCTCTCTCTCTCCCCATGGCATCCCAAAACTAGGGTTCATAGGAGCTCTCACCATTCTCAGCTCAAGGAGGGATTGGAGGTGGACTAGGAGCTCAAGAGACACAAGAGGGACAAGGAGAAGAAGAAGGAAGGGCTAGAGCTTCACCAAGCTTGGGAAGAAGAAGGAATCACCATTAGAGGAGAAGGAGCTAGAAGGAGTTAGGGATTCTTGCTAAGGTATGTAAAGGGGATCCAATCCCTCACTCTCTACTCATCCTATTGGTTTG
>LTAE01016183.1:0-10911 GCA_001647135.1 Pontederia paniculata
TTGAGAGATATTTGTAAGAGGTTGTCTCCTTATCCTCGTGCAAGAAAGGAGAAGTTGTAAGGGAGCCTTCGCCCTTGAAGAAGGATTTAGTGATCTCCGGAGATCTCGTGGGAGAAGACCGGAGCGGGGACGTAGGCCAGGAGTTCGGCCGAACCTCATCAACAAACTCTTGTTTGTTTGTTTGTTCGTTCTCTCTTTACTCTCTTCTCTGTTTGTTTATGTTTGCATTTACAAGCTTCCGCTGATAACTCGTCTAAACTAAGTAAAAGAGAGTAAGATTTTTAATACACCAAGTTACCCTCCCCCCTCTTGGTGTCATCCAGATCCTACAGTGCTCCCAACTATGCAATGCATGTCGACCTTATCATTTATTCAATAAATATGATTGACCCTTATCTTTTTCACATATTAATCCTTAACATCGAGAAAAATTAATCATCATCAATGGTTTAAAATAAAATAAAGAAAACATGTCCCATCATCAAGCTGACACGATCCATGTTGAGTATGAAAATGGACCGTGTTCATCACTATTATGTTTCTCAACAATCATGCTGGATCGAGTTCTACGCATGTCGTGTGAGGGTGCAGCACGGGCCATGCCCCATTCATGCTTAGTACTAATAACTTTATCCGATGCGGAGCGTGTTTGAGGATCATGTCCGGACTTCAACATGGGTCAAGTCATAAGCAACGTTCAATAATTTAATTAAATAATTCAAAACAGGTCAACGCGTTAGGGTAATGCGGACCATGTTCGGCTCAACCCAGGACATATTCAATGATCGAGTATATCATAAGGTTTTTTCTTCCTCTGCGAATGTGGTTCATGTTCGAGAAGGACATAGTCCGTGTCTTGACTACTATACAATTCATTTATTTAATTACTCCGAGACACGCCCTCTTCATCCTGGTAATGTGGGTCATGTCCGATATCCCTAAGACCCTATTCAAAGGATGATGCGATGTTAGGGTTTGTCCCTACGGACGTGTGCCTTGTCCGAGGAGGACGCAATCCGTGTTCGGTCGTTCATAATCATAATTTTGTTGTTTTTGGTAAATTTAAATCCGCTTTCCAATGTAGAAACATCATATGATTATATTTGAATATTATAATTGTCTAGGAGAGTAAATAAGGATCAAAACACCATGATTGTAACAATAAACTATCCAAACCTAGGGTGCAAGCCTAACATGCAATTGTCTATCATGAGTGGCATATCTAGAGGGATCCTCCTATGTGCATACCTATTTTTGTTGGTTTGTTCGTTCATTTTTTGCGTTCTACTAATCCTCATTCTTGTTCTCATGCTATCATTGATCTGCTTCACATTCTTCTAGCGAGTTTTGGTATAAATTTAGAAGAGAGAAAGAAGAAACCATGTGGGGGAGGGCCAAGTTCTTACCTCTACACCTCAGGAGAGAAGAAGAGAGAAGGAAAAGAGAATTCTTTGATGGTTAGGCTTGAGGGAAGATGATGCGAGAATTATGACAAGATATTCTAGCAAGTGCACTAGTTACTCAAGTAATGAAGTGTGTGAGTAAGGTTGTCCATCCCGCAAAAACTATTTCATGCATACTTCCCTAATCCCAAGTTGTAATATGAGAAATTAAAAGAATATGAAAATTAATCCTAAATAAATTTAGAGGTAAAACATAGATATCAACTATGTGGAGAATAGGGGAACCCTCGTCTATGCCACCAATCTATGGATCCTAACACAAGCACTAATGCATTTGAACCATTCATAAAGTGGAGAAATCTCAACCTATCTAACTCACCAATATTTCAGGCTTGACTTTATCTATCTTGCAAATAAAAAGAAAGAATTAACCTCTCGATTTTTACTCCTAACTAGTTATTAAACAAGACACATTAAAATTAATTCCCTCTTAATTAAGGGCTCTTTCGATTTCTTCTTAATTGACTACAAAACCTTGCGGCTCTTTTTATTTCCCGAGGTTATGGTATTCATGCAAGCAATAAGAACGAACATGAGATGATATCTTAGAGTTTAGAATATATCAAAGTATGGAAAGATTCTCACAATGGATTTCAAACTAAATTAAAAATAAAAAGGGAGTTCAAGCTTCTTCTCATAATAACTAGAAAATAAAATGAAACAAGAAAACTAAGGAGGAGAAGGCGTCATTTGCAGGTCTTTTGCAATTTCCCGTGCAAAACTCTTAACTTCAAGCCTCTGAAACCTTCTCTCTCTTCCCTTTCTCTTGCCTTGGCCTTCAAAAGTATTCTTCGATGATGGTTGATCTAAAGATGATCCAAGATCCACTCTCCAGGTACTCAAGGGTCTTATTCATAGGCTTTGGAATGGTCTTCTTAGGGTTTGGAATCGACATGTGAGCGTTCTTCAGCGACAGCGCACTTCACGACCCTCAAGTAGCATTTTCACGATCATGAATTGAGTAAACATCGACAATCATGCCCACGAACTAAATTTCACGCTCGCGAAGTAAAGTATTGCAGAAATCACATCTTTTGTAGTGTCCATTAACTTTCCCTTGCAGCCATGAACTTTGATAACAATCATTATGTAGTGCCCCTAAAAATCGCTTCATGCTCGTCAAAATAAAATGTCACAAATATTGGTTCTGTAGCGGTCGTAAAGTTGGATCTCAAGCTTGTGAGACTGAAATGTCGAAAACATGTCTTTCGTGTGACCGTGAAAACAAGTTACTCCCGAGATGCTCCACAATGGCCCATGAAAGTGGTCTTACGACCATGAAATATTTTACAACCCAATTCTTTATTCCATTCTCGTCCTTTTCACACAAATATTGGGTGGATCACAAATTACATGCAAATATCACAATATTGATAATAAAATGAATGAAAATATGCAAACCATTCAACTAAATGAATGCAAGATGTATGCATGAAATGCATGCATCAAACTCCCCAAGCTCAAAATCTTGCTTGTCCTCAAGCAAAAATTCAACACAATGCTCAAGAACCAATTGGATCTACTCATAGCATCCATCTCGCCGACCAAAACTTTTCTCCTTCTATTATTTTACGCGACCATTACCAAAGTATTTAACCACTTTCCAAAAGATCCTAGCTTTGTAGACTTTCTAAAACTCAAAATATTTCAACTTCTTCTAGTCTAGCTCCATAAAATAGAAAAGATATAGTCCAACCCATATAGTAGCTCACCGATATGTAGGGTTAAAAGAAGTTTTCTCTCCCATCAAAAATTTGTTTTCACTTATCTTCTTTGTATCACCAAGAAATCAAGAGGAACAATATCAACTCCTTACCTTCTTAAATGTTTTTCAAACAGAAAAAAGAAAGAAGAATTGAGGAGATGATACTCTTCTGTCAATTATGTTTTTGTTATAATTGAAATTAATTCTGTTAAGGGAGAAGGAAGAAAATAAGAATTTAGAGTTTATGTTAGATTCATAGTTAGGTTTAAGTATTTATGAATGTCGCAAAATATGTGATGCAAAATGTGTGTTTGTGTTTGTTTAAATATGCTACGTTGAGTGTCTATTATGTATGATGATATACATATGAATTTCTATACTAGAAATGTATCTAAAAACATAGGATCTAGATCATTTCCAATTTTTAAGAGTTTTCCAATGATCGATTGAACTACTAGCAACCCTAGTCGCCCGAGGGGTTGGTCTAAGGACACAATTATAATGGTGATGTCGGTCAACTCGCCAATTGAACTAACCTCGACTACCTAAGTGACCAGTCGAGTATCGCATTCACAATGCAGGCACTAGTCGAGTAACCAACTATCTCGATCGGCCAAAGAGAGCTCTACCGGTCTAAGCTTAGCTTTGATGCTTAGTTTCACATTCAAAATCTTTAATTTTTTTATCATTTACAGCTATACGAAGCATCTTATGCTCCTAGAGATTACTTATTGTCGATTAAGTATGGTATGTTATGAATTGCTCATTTGTGACCTATAATCGATATGCAAGCTCAATGATATGTAAGGTTCAAAGATGAACCAAATGTATTGTAATAAAACATGGATTTAGACAATTCTAGTATAAAATCATCGGATGAGTAAACATTTGTCACCCATACTAACACAGGTGGATAGTTCCTTGAATTTAGTTCCTAAATGCTCAACGGCGCAAAATGGGGCCGAAAAGATGCATCCTTGACCTGATTAGTCAAAATAGCATGGTATGCATAACTACTATGAATAAAAAATTAAGATAATAAAAGAACATATGATCATGATGATGACTTATTTGAAGTTGGATGATTAACTTATATGTTTTGACAACATGATAAGAAGTTAAAGATGAAGAAAGACATGAACGATAAAGTTAAGCCATAGAGGCTATTTGCATTGAAAGATGTTGTTAAGTAAGATGTTTATGTTTAAGTTGCTTGTATTGATATTACCAATAAATTACGAAAAGATAATGAATGAATTATATGGAAAATGCACATACAAGATAATAAAGAAAGTAAGATGAAAGATAAGCTTAAAGTTAAGCCCTAAACATAATGTGTTAAAAAGCTAGAACAAAGAAAAGATCAATCATACGCTTAGGTTAAGTGCCCTATTCTATGCTCTATGCTTTTATCATGATGTGCATGATGTATAGGCCATGACATTGGGATAAAATGATTTATCCATGCTTCGACTTTTACATACTCTAATAGGATGGATATCTCTTGCTTTTGCATACTACAGGTGAGAAGGATTTGTGATAATTATGATTATGACGTGGCCCACGATTGATGATGCACATGGATGAGTTATAAACTTTATGTCAAGTATGCATATGTGTCAATATGATGTTAAGTGACCTTTATGGATAATGCTTCTATGTTATGTCAAGTATGCATATCGTTTCCATTGATTTTTCTTGGTTTATATTTTTTTCTCACTCTTATTATTGTATATGTTGACTAAACTATCAACCCAAGTTTTATTATCCTGTATTATCTGAGGGACTACTTTCATCTACATACCGAGACAAATTTTTGGGGCGTCATAAGTTGAGGACAGAATGTTAATTCATGGTGTAGAGATTGAACACTTTCTGTATTGGAAAAAAACAAATAAGTAGAAAGTTAGAGATCCAAACTCACGTATGCTCGCGAGGCCTACTAAGTGATCAGTTCCTCAAGTTACCTAGCAAGCCTCTCTCAAGGTCAAGGTAATAACTTAGTTCACCTCTCTATCCAAATCTATCAGCCAATTCAAGATTATCACTGCTCGCTCCGGGTCAACCTCCAAAGGTAGGGGCTGACTCTCACCTATCCCCTATCTCAGAAGGCATAACCTGGACTAAGGTTCCCCCAAACTTCATCACTAGCCTCTTGGCTCACTATGTGAAGGTGGCAACACTATATGGCCCTTGCGGACAATGTACACTTGGGAAGAATCAAACGAACAACAAGAAAACATACACAAACTTTCAATAACAAATCATAGTGCGAGATCAAGTAGGTGTGATATAGAAGATGAAACTTAAAACATTCAGAGCAGATCAGATAGATAAGAAGAGAGGTTCCCCCATAATTTTGGCGATATGAGTTTAGCCGGACATCATGGGCTAACAGTTACAAGTTCAAAAGAGAGTTCAACCAACATAGTTTCTTCATCGAAAATTAAATTAAGTGCAAAAAGAGATAAAAGTTCGTCGGTGTTCCGTCCTCCTGCGTTCATGCGTGTTCTTTCTCCTTTTATCCTCCTTCATGTTGTCTTTAGGCCTCCACCCTTGATTCCCCAAAATCTGGAGGTGTAATGAGTTTGAAATCCGCAAAATCTCCAAAATCTCGATCAAGTGAGGGGTAAGCTTCGTAAAATCTGGGATGACAGTTATGGAAGTTATTCTGGTCCCCAACTGCAACAAAAAAAGGAAAGGATTTAAAAATTTTAAATGTTCAAATGTTCAAATGTTCAAACCGCATAAATCATGGAAGTTAGTTAAAATCCTCCTCAAATTAGTTCAGAATCCCAGAATTCAAATATAAAGATGTTGAATATTTAAAATGCGGAAAATGGATAAAAATCAGCAGATAATGTTTATAAAAATAGAGCTCTGGGCAAGCTTTTAGGAGGTTCGGTCCAACTTTTTGGGTATACCTTTTCCTGTCATCAAATTCTCCCAAACTTAAACTTTTGCTTGTCCTCAAGCAAATAAATTAGAGAATTTAAGATCAAAAAGTATGATTCAACTCTGATCACAAAAGAAATAATGCATTAATTTACCCAGACCCAGGATGTTCAACCCCCAAGCACCATTTATAGATTATTAGCATATTAAGACTCTGAGCAGTGATCACTGAAACCAATGAGTAGGGCTTGCTTGAGAGCTTACCCTAACCTATTAATCTACTAAGTTCAACCTGTCTTCAACATAGGGCCCTTCCTCTATAGAAACTAGATATTTAGTTTCAGCCCTCACTTGTTTTTCACCCTATCTTTTTCTTCACATGTTATACACTTTTCAGCTCAGTTTACATGTGTTTTTTAGTTGGGCAAGACAGGTGTGACTTGATCCTCTCAACATGGGCCTTGCTTTTCTTCCTAGAATACTTAGCTTGGGTGTTGGAGGTGCGGTGCAATACTCATGTCATAGGCAGAGGAGTAATCAAGTTTGGGTTCCCACAACACTATCCCACGCATTTCTTCCTAGAATACTCTGGTGGGATGCCTAGGGTGTGAAGTTCATCGCATATTCGAATCTCAAGGTAGAGATAACCATAGTAGGTACAACCTTTCAGGCTTAGATAGATAACAAAAGTAGGAAGGGTGAATCTATTTCTTTTTCAGGGCTTGCTTTTTCCAATAAATTTCAGATCCAGGGGGATAGAGGTCAAGCTTCTAGATCTAAGACTAGGATTATTTTCAAAAAAATTGTAGACATGTTACCTAGGTTTTGATCCTTGTTCAGAGCCAAGTTAATTTTCAAGATTTGATTTTATAGGTGCTCAAGAATCTGAAAAATCCTAGGCTATGAGTTCTGAAACATGTTCATAATGCTCTCTAATTTTGAGTTTAGTGCAAGCACAAATTAGCTTGGGGAAAGCAAATAGACATGTTCAGGTCAAAGGGTAAAGTTCAGTAGCTTGGAGTTGATATTTGGATGCATGTTGTGACAAATTTTCAAGGGAAAGGAGTGTACATGAAGATGGTAATAATTCCCAAAATATATACAAATGGTACAAAAATAAAGAAGTATAGATCTTACCATTGGCTCCCCCAAACTTAAATCCAACATTGTCCCAGTGTTGATTCAAGATGGGAGAGGCTTCTAGGGTTCAGATGTTGGGGGGGTGCGGGGTGCGGGGAGCTAAAGTTGCTACTCCCAATTGTTGATCAAACCTCTTGAGTGACACCGACTTTGCTAGATGGGCTAGATGGGCCACATGAGAATGTGAGTTGTTGACCAAGAAAATCGACGGTTAAAGGTTGAGGTCGCATGAGGGTTTGGGTCTCACCCTTAGTAGCTCTGGTTAACCCTCAAACATCGAAAAGGCCAGATCAAACTGAACAAGTTGGCTGTTTTATTTCTACAAATTAAAATTAAGCTAAGTAAAACTCTGAGTTGCCTCCCAGAAAGCATCATGTTTAAAGTCCTCGGCTAGACTTTCTTCCTCCATGGTCAGTCAGATGTGGGTTGAAATTTTAGCTATTTTGATCGATCTTCGATTGACCCTATGAGATAAACCTTGATCTCTTTCTTGACTTCCTCCTGAAGCGCCTTCTTAGTACTTGAAGCATTTAGCAATTCTCTTGGGTCCAAGCTTTCTACTAAGTTGGGTGTCGCAGCTGGGACCTCATCTTCTTATCCTGACTCGAGGAGCTTCGTGAACAAGGTCGAGTAAGGATTGTCCAACAGTTCATCAGGTAGAGTCAAGCTTCTTTGGAGTGGGTCCTCTATGAGGATCATTGCTGAAACCTCTTATATCACTTCGTCTTTAGGGCTTGAGACCTCATGAATAGTGTCATAGGAGGGGTACTTCATTGCCCGGGCCAAGTTGAATTTGATCTTTTCTTCCCCCACTTGAAAAGATAGTGTTTCGTTTCAGACGTCGATGATGGCTCCAACTGTAGCCAGGAAGGGTCTTCCCAGGATCAGTGGTATGTTGACATCTTCTTCCATGTCTAGGACCACGAAGTCGTCTGGGATGTAAAACTTCCTGACCTCGATAGGTATGTCCTCTAGGATACCTTCGGGGTACTTCATAGATCTATTGGCAAGCTGCAGTGTCATATTGGTAGGTTTCAAATCTCCAACGTCCAACTTCCTACAAAGAGATAAAGGAATTGCGTTGATGCTGGTTCCCAGGTCACATAGAGCTCTGTTTACCTGGAGATTCTCGATTTCACATGGAATCGAGAAACTACCCTCGATTCAACATCTCTAGGTCTTGCTTTAGTTGTTTCAGATGGGGCTTCCTTCATTGCAGCTTCTTCTAGCTGCTTCCCACCCCTAGGGATACAACTTGACAATGTTCTCTTGGGTCTACCTCAGGTTGACCTGGGAACATTTCCGGAGGCCTTGTAGCAAAGCTTGCTTGCTGAGCTATTTGGTTCTCCAAGATCTTGTTGTGAGCTGCAAGTCCGTCAATCTTGGTGCACATTTGCCTCAAGGCCTCGTTCTATTGTTTCATTGCTTCACTTTGTTGCTTGAGGAAACCTTCCATCATTGTTTCAAGGCTTGACTTTACTGGAGGTGAGGGTAGAGCTAGGTAGGGTTGAGGTGGAGGCAGGACCTATTGTTGTTGGTTGTTCTGAGGTGGGTACTGATTCTGTTGGAAGTTTTGAGTTGTGGGCCTTTGCTTGTAGTTTTGATTATTATACGACATGTTGGGGTGTGATATGATCCAAGGTGGACCTTGACCTTGATATTGTCCTGCGGCTAGGTTTTGGCCATATGGTGCCATTGTGTTTACTTGTTCGTCTTGAGGCTCTTGAACATTGTAGTTGATGGCTTGACATTGGGCGGCTACATGTCCAATCATCATGCAATGCTCGCACCAAACAAAAGGTGGAACAAGCCGGTACGAAGTTGATTCTGCTGCATAGATCTTGGAACTTGAGGAGGTGGGGTCATTCTTCTTCTTCAGAGTTTTCTGGAATAGGTTGATGAGGCCTTCTATTTGAGATGAGAGTTGATCTAGCTTAGCGGGGTTGGCTGCAACACTTTGTTCTTGGGTCTCTTTCTATTAACCCGGTCTTCAGGCCACTCTCGGTGGATTTTGATGAGTCTTTAGATTAGCTGGTTGACTTTGTTTGTATTATGGGACACGAATCTACCTCCAGCTGTTAAGTCGATGGTAAACTTACTCTCATGAGTAAGCCCATGACTGAGGTTCCAGGAGAGAATCTGCGGACGACCAGGACCTGTCAGAGGAAGCTTTGGGAGGAGCGTCCGGAGATCTCATGGGGAATGAGTGGGCGACCAAAGTACTGGCAGGTGGTGACAACGGGCGTCCGAGGGACTCAGGTGGAAGAGCGGGCGTCTGGAAATGTTCCAAAGGAGCGGCAGCCATCCAGGGCTCGGAGGAGTCGAGTTGGGCCGCAGGTGTCATGTGCTGACACGGGCCCGAGTCGGTCGACCGTGGGATGCAGCGGGCGATCGAAGGATCTCGGTCTTCANGAGTGGGTCCTCTATGAGGATCATTGCTGAAACCTCTTATATCACTTCGTCTTTAGGGCTTGAGACCTCATGAATAGTGTCATAGGAGGGGTACTTCATTGCCCGGGCCAAGTTGAATTTGATCTTTTCTTCCCCCACTTGAAAAGATAGTGTTTCGTTTCAGACGTCGATGATGGCTCCAACTGTAGCCAGGAAGGGTCTTCCCAGGATCAGTGGTATGTTGACATCTTCTTCCATGTCTAGGACCACGAAGTCGTCTGGGATGTAAAACTTCCTGACCTCGATAGGTATGTCCTCTAGGATACCTTCGGGGTACTTCATAGATCTATTGGCAAGCTGCAGTGTCATATTGGTAGGTTTCAAATCTCCAACGTCCAACTTCCTACAAAGAGATAAAGGAATTGCGTTGATGCTGGTTCCCAGGTCACATAGAGCTCTGTTTACCTGGAGATTCTCGATTTCACATGGAATCGAGAAACTGTCTGGATCCTTCAGCTTTGGGGGAAGCTTATTTTGAATGACCGCACTTGCTCCTTCGGTTGGGGCCACCGTCTCGTGGAGGTCTATCTTCCTTTTCTTTGATAGGATATCTTTTAGGAACTTGGAGTAGGAAGGCATTTTTTGGATGGCCTCGACAAATGGGATGTTGATATGTAGTATTTTTAGTACCTCCATGAACTTAGTGAATTGTTGGTTGCTTTGAGTCTTCATTAACCTTTGGGGTAAGGGTACAAAATCTCAGGTCGACTGGACATTCTGAGGTAGGGGGGCTTACTTTGGAATTGTCTAGTGGAGGTTCAGCCGGCTGGGAGCTAGGCTCTAGATTACCGCTAAAGGTTTGCTTCGACTGGGGGCTCTCCTTGAGGTTCGCTTCTGGCTCAGCCCTCGATTCAACATCTCTAGGTCTTGCTTTAGTTGTTTCAGATGGGGCTTCCTTCATTGCAGCTTCTTCTAGCTGCTTCCCACCCCTAGGGATACAACTTGACAATGTTCTCTTGGGTCTACCTCAGGTTGACCTGGGAACATTTCCGGAGGCCTTGTAGCAAAGCTTGCTTGCTGAGCTATTTGGTTCTCCAAGATCTTGTTGTGAGCTGCAAGTCCGTCAATCTTGGTGCACATTTGCCTCAAGGCCTCGTTCTATTGTTTCATTGCTTCACTTTGTTGCTTGAGGAAACCTTCCATCATTGTTTCAAGGCTTGACTTTACTGGAGGTGAGGGTAGAGCTAGGTAGGGTTGAGGTGGAGGCAGGACCTATTGTTGTTGGTTGTTCTGAGGTGGGTACTGATTCTGTTGGAA
>LTAE01016220.1:0-16432 GCA_001647135.1 Pontederia paniculata
ATTCACCCCCCCCTCTTGGTGCCATCCAGATCCTACAGACAACACTTCAGCATCCTGGACACCCACTCCTGGCCTTGAAGACAAACCATCAAGCATTCTTGATCTTCCGCCACCGCTTGTGGCCGACCTGCTTGACATCGTGTCATTCTCCATCTTCAACTGCATTGTCCGTTCGTTGTTTCCACTACAGCATCCTGGACGTCCACTCCTGGCATTGAAGATTCTTCAGGATCCTTCGGTCGCCTGCGGCACCTTCGGTCGACCGACCTGGCCTGTGAACTCCCTCCATCTTCAACTGCACAATTAAAGAAGGCTTTAATTAAAGAAGTGCAACTTGAACAACACAATGAGTGCCATATACGACTTGATGAATAACTTGGCATTGAATTTATTGGCCTGTCCACAGGAAAACCAATAACTTCACAATTACTAGGACATCTTCTTCATTATTCCATATAAGTTCAACTTGAACAACACAATGAGTGTCATATACGACTCGATAAAAGATTATTTGACTTCTACAAATATCCACCTTAAATATGGAAGCCTTAATAGAGAACTTGCAGCTCTACATCGACGAGAAAGATTTGTCAAAATGAAGCTACTCAGATATTGCCAAATTAAAGAAGATGATGAAAAATTCAATGAAATTTTAATTTTGAAGGCAAAAATATGCACTTTTGCAAGATTGAAGCGAATAATTGCAAGAATACAAAATTATGTAAACAAAATAAATATTTTAATACTACTATGCATAAAAAGATGAAGTCAAACACTAAATTTCAAATGGAAACCTAGAATACACAAGTCGATGTTACTAAAAGGTACGACCTTTCTTCTCCTCATAAACAGAATACTTTGAATTACATAAAATTTCTTTTCCAAAAGTTTAATCTATTTATATTACTTTGCTTGCATTGTTTTATTTTTAATATGATGAAACAACTAAAATTGCATATAGATTTTTCTTTTGATATTAGATTAATTGCAATAATTATCATCTTGCATCAAGTATGTAATGTTTTTTTATTTATTTCTTAATTAGGTGAATATGCTACTAGGACAAGAAGATGTAAGTGAAAATTTGATCAAGAAGAGAGATGATTTAACAAGTAATCAGACATTCGTTCAAGGAAACAAACAAATTGTTGATAAAGGTATTCCTATTGACACAATATATAGGAGTCATTTCTTTCCTTCAAAATCATTATTTATTCTTCTACAATTATAATATACATTGAATGGTTAAAGACATGAGTCTTTTTAAAAGTGGGGTGGCATCTTTTTCTTTCTTATAAAACTGTAATTTAAATAACATCAAATTTTATTTTCAGGATTTTAATAAATTACTTATATCTCTTTGCTCACTTTATTTTTTTAACAGCACATTTTTTTATTCATAATCATATGCGTATGTTAAAATAAGTACAATTATATTTACTATAATATACATAATTGAATTTATCTTTTGTTTTGGGTATTACGTTCGCATATGTAAGAATTTCCTTGCTCATTTACTTACCACCTCTTATTAATTATGTAATTATTTTTTTATTAATTAGTTGATTAGGTAAACATGTTGTCGAACACGAATGTTCAAGTGAAACTTTGAATTTGACCAATATATGTAAGACTTTGCTAATCAACTAGTAAAGAAATTGTTTATGCAGGTATTCTTCTTAAGAAATTATTATTTATTCATTAATAATTGTGATATATATATATATATATATATATATATATATGTATATTATCATATCTTTTGTGAAATCATTTTTTTCCTTATAAAATCAAGGACATAAGAAAGCACAACCTTCCTCAAGCATGATGCAGAATGTGGAGAAGGAACACTACATAAATTAAATATCAGGTGCTTGATTATTCTTCAAAATATTATGTCTCAGTTTGTTTATTTAAGGTTTATAGTTTTGAGCTTTTATTAATTAATTTGAACAAATAATTTTACAAAAGTTTGGAATCTCAGACCTTCTACATACACATACCAGTATTGTGAAACTATATTATGGTATGAAGAAAGAACAAATAAAAGCATAAAGGTATTAAATCCAAAGTTCTCATTATGTTGTTTGAAAGATCGTGTGCAAATATCATTATTCAAAGATCCACCTCCATTGTTAAAACATCTTCTTAGTCAAGATTCTGGAAGTGATGGCTTGAAATTTCTAAGGAACATACGAGTATACAATTCTACGTTTGCTTTGACTTCAATGGGAGGAAAAATCAATAATTCTCAATATCAAGGAATAGGACCTTTTGTATTTCAGATGATCAGACAAAATTATCATCATATTGATTCTTCATTACCGGTGGTAGGAAGAATGCCAAATTTGTTTAGCTTTATATTTATGATACTGACCACGAAGTTACAAATATAATCGCATCTGTGCAAAAAAAAGTTTGTGCATAATAATATAGATCATAATATTTTTGAGAATTTAACTAAAATGTTAGATGATAATAATATTTTAGTCAAATCATTTAGAATGGATAGGGATCAATACAAAGAATATTCATATTCTACTTTTCGATTACGTCTTTGTTCTAATAGAACACAAAATGACCGACAATACAATTTTCCCATAGCTTTTGAAGTTGCAGCCTTAATAGTTGGTGACTTAGATGATGCAAAATTTGAAAGAGATGTGATAGTTGAGTATAAAACAAAAGGTATCCAACGAATCTCGAATTTGCACCCGAGTTTCATGCCTATGACATATCCATTAATACATCCTTATGGTGAAGATGGATATATCTTGAGCAATTTATGTCAAAAGACTGATAAATCTTAAAAAAAGGTAAAAATTTACTACGAGACAATATTATTGTTTTAGAATTCAACAAAGACTAAGTGAAGGCAGGACATTATTTCAATCTGGTAAACTTTTTGAGCAATATATACTTGATTCATACATGGCAATCGAAGAAGAAATATTTAGATGGATTTGACATAATCAACCAAAACTCAGAGCTGATCTTTTTTCTGGATCAATGGATGTTATTCATCATGGTGATTCTAATTGTTGAGGGAAGGCAATAATTTTATCGTCGTCTCATACTAAAGGACCTCGATACAAAGTACAAAATTATCAAGATGCCATGACCATTTGTAGACGGGCTGGATATCCTGATATATTCATTACTTTTACTTGTAATCCCAAATGGCCAGAAATAAATTACATGCTTCATTAGATTGATCAAAAGGATGATGATAGATGAGTTGATATCATATGTGGAGTATTTCAAATAAAGTTGCTGCAATTGATACAAGACTTGAAGAAAGAGCAACCTTTCGGAAAAATAATTGCATGTGAGTAATTTTCCTTATATATTTAATTTTTAACTTTTAATATCTTTCCATGTGAATTTTTTTAATATTTTTATAAGATATCTTTTTTGATGATTGACTAGATTGCTTCTTTCATTTTGTAGGTCTATATACAATTGAATTTCAAAAAGAGGTTTGCCACATGCACACATAATATTATTCTTGCTTCCATCAATGAAATGTCCTTCTGCTGAACAAATTGATAAAATAATAAGTGCAGATATTCCTAATCTATATATTAACTATGATGGTTATACTGCAATTAAGAAGTTTATGATTCATGGATCATGTGGACTATCAAATTTGAAATCACCTTGCATGTTGCATAGCAAATGTACAAAACATTTTCCAAAAATATTTATTGAACAAACGATAGTTGATGCAGATGGTTTTCCAATTTATAGAAGAAGGAATACAAGCATCCAAGCTGAAAAGAAAGGTATATTATTAGATAATCAGTTTGTAGTCCCTTACAATAGAAATTTGTTTGCCAAATTTGATGCACATATTAATGTGAAGATTTGCAATTATTCAAGTTTGGTAAAATATTTATTCAAGTATGTACATAAGGAATCTGATAGAACCACAACCACAATTGAATCCATTGACAAAACAACTGAAATTGATGAAATCAAGACATACTTGGATTGCAGATATATATTAGCCACAAAAGCTTGCCGGAGAATTTTTCAATTCAATATGAATTACAGATAACCTTCTGTTGAAAGATTACCTTTTCACTTACCTGGAGAGCATACAATTATTTTTTCAGAAAATATATTAGTTGAAATGTGCTAATCGACCTGGTGTGGGAAGACAAAATTTACTGAATGGTTTGAAGTAAATAAATTGTATGCCGATGCACAAACTTTGACATATTTTGATTTTCCAATGTATTGGATATGGAATACAAAAGACAAAATTTGGACTAGGAGAAAAAAAGGCAAATGCATTGAAAGAGTTTATTTTACACATCCTTCAAGTGGAGAAAAAAATTATTTGAGAATGTTGCTTAATATTGTAAAGGGAAGCACTTTATATGAAAATATTAGAACAATTGATGGAGTTAGGTATCCTACATTCAAAGTCGCATGCTAAGCTTTGGGCTTGCTACATGATGACAAAGAGTGGAATGATTGTCTTATTGAAGCATCCTTTTGGGCAACATGTAATCAACTTAGACATTTATTTGTAACAATGCTTATACATTGTGAAGTCAGTGATCCATCTTAGGTTTGGAAATCAAATTACCAAATTATATAGGAGGATGTTTGTTCTTTACAAAATAAGAAGTTCAATTATCAAAATTTACAATTGTCAAAAGAACAAATTGAAGCTTACACATTTTTTTGAAATTGAGAGCATTCTTTCGAAAATGGGTAGAAGTTTGAAGGAAATACAAGGAATGTCTTTGTCTGATTCTTCTTTGTTAGAAAATTCAGGTAATCAATTGATTAATGAAGAGCTTGATTATGATCATTCTAATTTACATTTGATGCATCAACAATTATTCACATCTTTTAATACTTGTCAAAGAAAAGCATATGATGCAATAATTCAATCTATTGACAATGAAGAAGGCAAATTACTTTTTATCAATGGTCATGGTGGCACTGGTAAAACTTTTTATGGAATACAATAATATTCATCTAATACCCGTAATCTATTAAAAAGAAAAAAAACTTTAATTAAATAATAATATTTTAATGTGTTCAAATCTAAGATTCAAATTCAAATAGAGAGTCCAAAATTTAAATTTTAATTCAAATCAATTAAATTTGAGAATTGATTAGATGATATTATTTAGTTGGTTTAAATTTCAGAATTGAAATTTAAAATTTGAATTTGAATTAAATTAGGAAACCCTAATCACTATGCCTATAAATAAGACCGTAGAGAGCCCTATAATTCCACTCTCTCTCCCAAAGCCCTAGCCGTCAAGTTTCCTCTCTATGTAAGGTCACTCTCTCCTAGGTTCTCTTTCTCCCTCTTTCTCTCTTCCCCTCTCTTATCCTATAACCATGCCCAAATCTCTAGGAGAATGTGAAGAAGATCAGAAGCACTAGAGGAGACCAAAAGGGCGCAGTTGAAGAACGAAGAGCAACCCTACAAGATTCGGTATGTAAATAAACAGATCCGTTTAGATAAATATGTTCTTGTTGACTAAGTTGCATGCTAAGGTTCCTGTCGATAAGAATTGTTAAGTGTAGAATTTTAACCCCGGATTAATCAACCCTAGAAATACCTAGATTTAATCCTGCAAAAATGTAAATGAATATAATGCATGTTTTTGCGATATCACGAGTGTGAAATAGGGTTTCACGATCGTGACTGCTGTGATATCCATGATATAATTCATATGAGATTATAAACATTAATTGTGTACTCATGTGCTTAATATCTACTATGATATATGTGTTAAAGTGTGTATTGTAGTTTCAATTTTCATATGCTGAATATTAGCGAAATTCGACTAAGGCATGATATTATTATTTTTGAAAAGTTTAGAATTTGGAAAATTAAAGTCCCGATAATTGTTCCTATATGTTAAAGTGTACTAAATATGAATTTTAATAAATTTTAGGAAGAGTTTTAGTTAGGTGAAATATTATTACTTTTGAAAAGTTTAGAATTTGGAAAATTAAAGTCCCGGTAATTGTTCCTATATGTTAAAGTGTACTAAATATGAATTTTAATAAATTTTAGAAAGATTTTTAGTTAGGTGAAACGAAGGGACAAAAACGAAAAATCTGTAAAACTGTCGATTTTGTTCTTCGGACCAAAAATTAGATTTTGATTCCTTTGAAATTTATTTTTATAAATATTTTCTTTGAATTAAAACGAGGGGTAGTTTCTTATTTACATGCAATGCCATTTAAGTAAATGGTTTGATATTTTTCTATATTTGTTTTATTTATTCATTTACTTAAGATATTACATGTAAATAAGATCAAATTCATGGCCAAAACTATTACACTTTTAGGCCGACTTTAAAGTCGGTAACTTGCAAGGATAAGAACTAAAAAAACTTTACTTTTTATGGAGCATAACAAACTTAACTTGCTCAAGGGTAGAATACACTCTAGCTGAATTCAATTCTAGAGCTGAAACTTTCTAAAGACTAAATGTTATCTTCGACTCCTTCAAAAATTATAAAATTCCTCCTGTTATATACCCTTGGAGTCTACTTTCCATAGGATTTGGAATTGAATAATTCTGAATTGTATATTAGAAGTTATGTGTAGATGATTAAGACCCACTCTTGCTGTTTCCTGAAATGATTGGTCTGAATTGTAAATTATGCAATAAATAGTATTCATATAACGAGTTCCCGATAATTTTATATCAGATACTAATGGAAGTATACTTTCATATCCAATTGAAATTACAATCAGAAGCTATGTAAATCGCAAGCTATAATTTTTACATTGTACATCACACAGTCTGTCAGAACTTTAAGATGAAATAGAACATAGGCAAATCTCTGAATTTTCTAAGACCTCCCTAGACAAGATAACACTTTGATTTTTATATTATTTCATCCTATGGAAGTATAGTTTCATTTCAAATTGGAATGGTTTGATTTTGTAAGTATTGCATGAGTTATGAATTTTATATTCAACCCTACTCAGTCTGCGAGAACACAAAAATGTACCAGAACAGTGTTATTTAGTTGAATTATCTATGTTCATTACAGAAAAATTGAGAAGAAGATATTTATATGGATTACACTTATAAGAGTCTAATTTTTGGTAAAATTTGTATTATCCAAATATGTTGTGTTTCCTAATTGTTATGAATTTTATAACTGACTTCACTTAATCTGCCAAGTGCAAATCTGATACAAATAGATGTTATGAAGTCCATGAAATGAAATCCTTAGTGATGCAATTGTACTTATATATGCATTGGAAGTGATTTGGGATAGGTTGTATATGAGTTCATCAAATGAATGAATTTCTAATGCTATTATAAGTGATACATTTTATGATCATACAGATATGTGAAAGGATCATGCATTGCATTTTATTCATGCATTTGCATTTCCTCTGTCGGGATGATATGTTTTATGCAGGGACGATATGAAATTTCCCGAAAGGAATGATATAATATCATAAGGGATAATATGTTCCTTGGCAGAGATGATATGATACCCTAAGGGGTGATATGATACCTCTGGCCATCTAGTGATATGACATACTGCATACATGATTGCACAAGTGCATGACATGTTACATGATATGATATGGATATGTGATATATTAGTGATAATACATGTTTCACTTTATCTTGTGATATGATAATTGATATATGAAAATGTTTATATTATTTTACTTAAAATGAGTAGATGATAAGCCATAGACTATGATTTTTCTACTTACTGAGCTGTGGTTTGCTCATAATGTGGGTTTTAAAGGTAATGGTCGTGAAATGTACATCACGGGCCATGAAGGAGAGCTATGGAGGAAAGGTAATGGTCGTGAGATGTACATCACGGGCCGTGAAACCAAGAGTCACAATCGTAATATGTATTTCACGGACCGTGACATGTTTGATAAAAAGTTCCTGCTGATTATTTTTAATAAATCCATCCATGGATGATGAAAGATTAAGGAAGAAGTTATTTTAAAGGTATTTTATTTGATATTTTATCCTGTTATATGAATATTAAAGATTAATTATTTGGACAAGATAAAGGGTCACCATGCTTCACTTAAATTAAATATTGAGGTCACCATATATTATTAAGTTTTGGGGGCGTAGTGATGTTTAAGATAGGACGGGTAGAGCAGCTGCCACCCAGTTCCTATTGCTTAGCTTCTCCCCGCCCTACAACAGAAGAATTTCTCGAGCATCTTATGTTGATCATGGCTTGTGCACCCCCATTGACCTATGGCGAGACCTCCAAGACTCATGAGCAATTCAAAGTCACCAAAGAAACCCTCAAAGGCATTTCAAAGGCACTAATGGGATAAGACAAAGATAACAAAAATAACCACTTGGTCTAAATATTGCATTTGCATACTGCATTAGAGGATTAAGTTATTGATTGATGATATTCATTGATGATTGATTGATGATGATGGAATAATTAAAGATGAAGATGAATAATGATAATGATAATGATAATGATAATGATAATGATNTCATGGACACTTCTCTTCCCTGTATTTGATCTTGCAAGTGAGTAGTCTGCAGTATAGGATGCTGGTGGTGCATGTGGCGACTGATGTTCGTGGTGGCTAACTTTGCACATGTCTAGTGATCCTTAGTGTCTCTCCTTTTAGTCTTTTCTATTGAGTTGTTCTAGTTAGACTTTTTGAGACATTATTATGATGTAAGACTTTCGCATATTTTCTTTTATGTTATAGAAAGAGATTTGGAGATTTAAAGTTTTTGTCTATTTCGCATTTTAGTTGACCAAGTCTTATTAGTCAACCTTTAAGTCAAGATTAAGTATGATGTCGTAGCGCTCCCAGGAGGGCATTCTGCCACGTGGCGGGGTGATCTTCTAGGGGCGTTACAATTCAGACTTAGATCACAATCGAAGATTGTTTTACCTGTTGCAACTTCTAGATAGAAGCATTGTTACTACCAAATTGCAGGACGACGCATTCTAAATTTATATACCATTAGATGTCATATCAGAATCTACTTGTGAAATTCGATATGGAACACAATTGACTGAACTTATTTGTAAAACTTCATTGATTATTTGGGATGAGGCCCCAATGGCGAACAAATATTGTTTTGAATCTTTGGATAGACGTTTAAGAGATATTCTCAAAAGTAGACATGATAATAGTAATAGATTACCATTTGAAGGCCTTACCATTGTTTGTGGTGGGGAATTTCATCAAATACTATTCGTTATACCTAAAGGTGGGCGAACTGATATTATTAATGGTTCACTTAATTCTTCATACCTTTGCCACACTTTATTGTCAACGAGCTTAATGAAAATATAATATTTCAACAAAAAAGAACTATAAATTTAGATGATGATGAAATAGCTTCTTTTGATAAATGGATGCTTCAACTAGGAGAAGGAAGTTCTTATGATGATCCAATCAAAGAACTTATTCGTGTTCCTTCCGATATTTGTTTGAGACTGACTTAGCATTATTGAAGCAATTTATCCATCACTTCTAGAAAATTACAAGGATCCTACATATTTTAAAGAAAGAGCTATTCTTACACCAAAGAATGAAGTGGTTCATGAGCTGAATGAAGTAATGATGAACTTAATAACGGGAGAGTGTAAAGTGTATTTCGGTTCAGATAGTGCTTGCAAAGCAAGTATAATACAAATGATGGGGATATTTTACATCCAACAGAATTTCTTAACAGTTTGAAATTTCTGGTGTTCCAAATCATGATATACGATTAAAAGAAGGTGTCGCAGTGATGCTTCTTAAGAATCTCAATCAAACAAAAGAGTTGTGTAATGGCACAAGGTTAATAATTACACACTTAGGAAAATGGTCACTGAGTGCAGATATCATTTCAGGTACACATATTGGAATAAGAGTTACAATTTCAAGAATCATCATGTTACCTAATGAATCAAAGTGGTCATTCAAGTTAAAGAGGCGACAATTACCACTAACATCATGTTTTACTATGACAATTAACAAAAGTCAAGGATAATATTTTAACATGTTGGACTATTTCTTCTAAAGCAAGTTTTCACGCATGGTCAATTATATGTAGCAGTCTCTCGTGTAACAAGAAAGAAAGGATTAAGCATTTTAAATGTAGACGCGGAAACAAAAAATCCAAACTTAGTGAAGAATATTGTTTACAAATTTTTTTTTCATAATGTGTTTATTTTGGCCGTCACATAGAAAGGTAAATATATACTCAATTTTATTTTATATTTACATATAATAATTAAATTATTTTTTTGAGCTTAATTAATTTCGTTTTTTGTTGTTTCATATCCAAGCAGATTGCCAATTTAAGGTGTCACAAAATTCGTACTCAAATTTTTTTTTATTTGTTTGGTAAATTATAACTTTTTTTCCGCATTTCTTAGTTTACATGCAATTCAACATGGTTCCTTTTTTATATACATCATAATATATTTTAACATATAAAATTATATGTTTTATTAATAGTCCAAAAAAATGTATGAATTGTGCTTTACATTATTCTTTTTTTAAATAAATCTTAAAGGGTTTATTAAACTTTTTATATTTATATAAATTAAAAAAACTATATTTAATATATATCAATTCTCAATAATTATTCCTTTATATCATCTCTTAGATTTATCACATAAAAACTACATCTAACTTTATAATAAAATGTTAATTACTTAGGATATCTTAAAAGAAAATTTATTACTCTTACTATATGATTTCATGTGTTTTAGCAAAAGGTTTACTTTGATAATCTAGTATATTTTCTATTATAATATATTAGAGTTTTCAAGTTGAAAACGACAAAATCACCTGCTCAAATGCAATAAACTTGACTAATTCTCATTCATTTTCTTATCTTTATTATAAGTTTGAGTAAACTCATATACTTATTAGTTTTATCTTATTTATTTTAATTTAATGCTATTATTACATATATATGATGGTCAAACATGACATCCTTGTTTGCTCACTTGAAATGCAACCAATTAAAAATGGTGCTCAAAATTTTGAGTTTAAAGAAAATATAGAATTATATGTTTTATTGACATCATAATTATTATATGTCAATTCTCAATAATTATATGAATAATTATTAAAATTTTGAGATTTATTATATGTTTTATTGACATCAATAATTATTAGAATTATATGCTCAAAATGGTTCCTTTTTTATATACATCATAATATATTTTAACATATAGAATTATATGTTTTATTGATAGTCCAAAAAATGTATGAATTGTGCTTTACAATATTCTTTTTTAAAATAAATTTCAAAGGGTTTATTAAACTTTTTATATTTAGCTAATTTTAAGAAACTATATTTAATATATGTCAATTCTCAATAATTATTCCTTTATATCATCTCTTAGGTTTATCACATAAAAATTGCATCTAACTTTATAATAAAATGTTAATTACTTAGGATTTCTTAAAAGAAAATTTATTACTCTTAGTATATGATTTCATGTTTAGCAAAAGGTTTACTCTCATAATCTAGGATATTTTCTATTATAATATATTAGAGAGTTTCCAAGTTGAAAATGACAAAATCACCTGCTCAAATGCAATAAGCTTGACTAATTCTCATTCATTTTCTTATCTTTATCATAAGTTTTAGTAAACTCATATACTTATTAGATAATGCTATTATTACATATAGATCCATATACTCATTACAATCATGATATTTTTTTAGGTGATTTCTTTCTTTATCTTGAGGACTAATGCTCTACTGCATGTTTATCTCTATTTGTAGTAACTGAAGGCACATTATTTCAAATTTAGTTATAATTGTTTAAAATTAGATTTACTTTTAACCATCAGTTTTGTGATGTTCTCACAAAATTAGTATATTTGTACGTTATGAGATTTATTATTTGTTTGTCATATGATGGTCAAACATGACATCCTTGTTTGCTCACTTGAAATGCAACCAATTAAAAATGGTGCTCAAAATTTTGAGTTTAAAGAAAATATAGAATTATATGTTTTATTGACATCATAATTATTATATGTCAATTCTCAATAATTATATGAATAATTATTAAAATTTTGAGATTTATTATATGTTTTATTGACATCAATAATTATTAGAATTATATGCTCAAAATGGTTCCTTTTTTATATACATCATAATATATTTTAACATATAGAATTATATGTTTTATTGATAGTCCAAAAAATGTATGAATTGTGCTTTACAATATTCTTTTTTAAAATAAATTTCAAAGGGTTTATTAAACTTTTTATATTTAGCTAATTTTAAGAAACTATATTTAATATATGTCAATTCTCAATAATTATTCCTTTATATCATCTCTTAGGTTTATCACATAAAAATTGCATCTAACTTTATAATAAAATGTTAATTACTTAGGATTTCTTAAAAGAAAATTTATTACTCTTAGTATATGATTTCATGTTTAGCAAAAGGTTTACTCTCATAATCTAGGATATTTTCTATTATAATATATTAGAGAGTTTCCAAGTTGAAAATGACAAAATCACCTGCTCAAATGCAATAAGCTTGACTAATTCTCATTCATTTTCTTATCTTTATCATAAGTTTTAGTAAACTCATATACTTATTAGATAATGCTATTATTACATATAGATCCATATACTCATTACAATCATGATATTTTTTTAGGTGATTTCTTTCTTTATCTTGAGGACTAATGCTCTACTGCATGTTTATCTCTATTTGTAGTAACTGAAGGCACATTATTTCAAATTTAGTTATAATTGTTTAAAATTAGATTTACTTTTAACCATCAGTTTTGTGATGTTCTCATAAAATTAGTATATTTATACGTTATGAGATTTATTGTTTGTTTGTCATATGATGGTCAAACATGACATCCTTGTTTGCTCACTTGAAATGCAATCAATTAAAAATTGTGCTCAAAATTTTGAGTTTACAAAATTATAATGCATGCCACTATAAATTTTTAAAATAATATAATATTGTAATAATACAATGTATCTTTATAATTAATTAAAAAGTACACAAATAAATATTTTCCCAAAACAAGTTCAATTGGATATATAACAGTACTTGATTATATAGTATTATCTTCGCAAGTATTCATATGTTATGCAAAAATATCAAAACATGAATATCATAAAACTCTAAAATATATTATAAACTAACTTAATTAATATATATGATTAAATTATTTAAATCGCGTGAAGCGCGAATGCGTTCCCTAGTTATACTATAAGAATGGTACAATTACACACGCTTCATGCTATTTGACATAATCAATACAACTTCAGCCTTAACGATGGCGACGACGGTCCTTCCTGTGGATAGCCTCTGCTAGCAGCCATCAGCTTGCGAAATCTCAATACAACATCAACATAAGTAGCATCTCCACCACGCCCTTCATACATATAATGAGTTAAATGCAAGATTTATCACTTGTATAAATGTTACATCCATCTGTATATAAAATCGCAAAACAAATGCATGTAGCTCTCCTGCACTGCTCACTATATTATCCAAAGTTCATATATGCATATGCATGCTAGTTACGTAGTTCATATACATATATCTGTTATCGATGTTGTTGTGGCTGCCTCCGAGGAATTAACAAGCAGAGTTAAGAGGAGGACGAGCATGGTGAATGAAGATTTTTTTAATTAAGGATATAACTTATCGATGTTCAAGAATATTAATATCTAATTAACTTAATATTAGAATGGACACAATGAGTATAAATTCTGGTTAAATTGATGACTTTAAGAATTGAACTCGGGACCACTAACTCGTTGGATCAAAAATTCATAAGTCATCTATGTCAACTAACTTGGTTTTTTTGTAATACCCTGAATTTCCCTTACCCGACACGGGCCGTGTCCAAAGTGGGACACGACCGTGTTGAGGAAATGGGTCGTGTTCTCAAGGGAACACAAACTGTGTTGAACGTACGAAGATTTAATTGGAATCAAATTAAATAGAAATTAAAATGTGATTAAGTTTTGAATACGACTTTAAACCCTCATCCCTCACTATATAAACCCAACACAAAAAAATAATTTCCAAAACTTATAATTCTGCCCTAGCTGTCAGGTGATTTATCTCTCCCCTCTCTTCTCCCTTTCTCCTCTCTCCTTTCTCTCTTAGGCTTCAACCTTGGGATTCGTGTCAGGAGGAGGTGACATAGAGGACAACGCGTAGAACGAGAGAGATAATCTTAGGCGTGAGACGTATAGAAGATAATCGTAAGGTATGTAAATAAGATCATAATTAGGGTTCTTAATATGCAATTGAATGACAATTTACTTAGGTCGAAATCAACTTTATTATGAATTTATCAGATTAATGATCTTCTTTATCGGTGTTTTCGATACATAGTTTATTTAATGAATATGAGCATGACTGAATATGCGAACACGGATCGTGTCCCTTCAACACGGTCCGCATTTGGCAAATCCGGCCGCGTCACCCTGACGCTAGCTATTTCTCGGAGTAACTTAAGACACCGACAGGACTCCGACGCGTTCTACAGAACACAAGCCGCATCCTACAAATTTAGGCAGCGTCCTTTATGACGCTGATCGTTTCCCTCGTTGCGTCGGATCAAGCAAGAACACATACCATTTGGGTTCCGACACGGGTCATGTCTCACTAATAAATATTAAATCAATGAAGGCAAAACCCTAATCCTAAAATGGCAGCGCCGCTCGGCGACGCGGGCCGTATTACTGCAATACGGGTCGTGTCACCAGTTGACATCGGTTGTGTTGTCCTACCAAAAATGTTAAAGATTTATTTGTCTATCCTTGTTATGATGATCTGATTATATTGATTGTTTGAATATGAATTGATGAACGGTGTATGTTTAGGTGTCTCTAAATGATAACCTAACCTAAAATTATGATAGAGTAAAATATGTTAATGATTGTGATTGAACTTATGCTTGAAGAGGATGACCCCCGCTATTGTATTTAATTGCGCCTCTTATGGGACTATTGTTATCGCGTTCCTTCTCCAAGAAATTATTGGCATTCCTTCGAGAACTATTGTATTGTTATGGAGACTTGGGTCAGAGAGAGACCCCATGACCTAGCTAACCATATTGATATTGGGGACAATTTGAATTTTCTTTGCATTGATAAAGACTCACATTGTTTATTAATGATTATTCCATCTAAGGCAAGATAAATAGAGAATGACAAATTGTTGATGACTTGAGTATATTGAAAGAAGGAATATGGACATTGCAAAATGATGTATAAATTGCTGATGACTTGAGTATATTGAAAAGTAAAGAATTGTCCCATTGAGATATTGTAATTGTTAAAGTTATTGTCAATTAGTATTCCTGTTACATATTGAACATCTTACTTATGTCATTTTACATATTGAGTGTCAAAACTCACGAGAGATTTATGTTCCCTACTAATTCAAATTCTGCAGACCGCTTTGAGGTTTAATAGGTACTGGTAATGATGTTGATGATGATGGAGTTCGTGATGGTCGACTTGCACATGACATAAAATCCTGGTTAATATGTCACTGATCTAGTTAGAATTTTTTATGTAATAGAAAGGATGTTGAACTCTATTTGTTTAGACTTTTTGTTGGATTTTAATTTTCGATTGGAATTGATGTAACAAATTTATTAGTATTTTCTATATATCAAAGATATTTAGCTTTAAAGAATTGTGTTTATTTGATATGGCCCTATGATTAATCGGTCAAATAGTTAAACCCAAAATAATGATATCGTGTGGTAGCGTCTCAAAATTTATATTATGTCAGATAGCGAAATATGAATTTGCGGACATAACTTTTTTCCAACCAACTTAATTTTGGAGGTCCAGATGTTTGAAGCAATGTTGTAAAACCCGGCCCGGCCCGGCCGATCGGACCGGTCGGACCGGTGTCCGGAGTTTAAAACGGGCCATAGGTCACTCTAAACACGGGTGCCAATTGGCCCGCTTTGACCCGGTCAAATCCGGTCAAAATCCGGATTGAACCGCTCAACCCGGCGAGTTTGACCAACCCGGCAAAAAAAATATATTTTTCAAATAGTAAATAGAAGTTTAGTTTAATTTTTCAAAGCAATAAATAATCTACTTTGTCATATAAGTAAAATTTGAAACAATTATATTAAATAAAAAACTTAATGAATCAATCTAAAGTATTTAATAATTATCTTAAATAATCAATCTAGAAGTTTAGTTTAATTTTTCAAAACTAAATAATCTACTTTGTCATTATTAGTATTTAATAATTATTTAGTATTTATCTTTGATCATTAAGTACTATTACAAATTGTGCATTAGAAATAAAAAAATATTATGTTATTATATCAATAATATGTGCTCATGTATTATAATTTTATACCTAATTTTTTACTTTATATTAATTTATTATTATCCGGTTCGACCATCCGGTCTGATCGGTCCGACCGGTCCGACCTGA
>LTAE01016235.1:0-12397 GCA_001647135.1 Pontederia paniculata
TTATTTCCATTGATTACCCCTCACCTATTCCGGTTAGGGCTTGGAGCTCTAGTGTCAAGCCCCCTAACCGCGAAAGCTTGACTGAGGAACAGTAGTAATAGAAGCGCAAAAGCGAAGTTTCCCTGTGGATCGATACCTAAAGTACTCGACGATTGCCGTATACTTGCGATAATAGAAGTGTGCTAGGTCTATAAATATTAAAATTTGAAGTGAAGACATCCATTACAGAAGATCGATCCTGGTTAATCCCCTAACCTGTGGTCATTTTCTATCTTACCCCACACTTCGCATCACTTGTTATAATCATAGATTTTATATAAATATTACTGCTCTTTTATGCTAATAAAACAATTTGCACATCTCTTTTTTATTTGAGAAAAAACATTGCTTCTTTGCTTCTATGAATAGATAATTTAAAAAACAAATTTAAATCATCATATAGTTTGAGATTTTCTAGAATGCAACAATGTCTAATTATAGAATGCAACCACATATAATACTATATCATATTTAGATTCATGTACATATGATGTAAGTAAGGTTGTGACAATGTATATACAAAATTGTGATTGATAATGGACAAAACTAGTTTTAAATTTTAGACACACAATGATTGATGCAAGTGCACAACGTTTGTTGCAGTATTTAAGATATCGAATCCACAATGAAGCTAAGACAATAAAAGTACAAAATCACTATAATCTAATCTAAATAGACTAATATAGAAGAATAATAAATCTAGATTATAGGTCATGTAATTAAGAGAAGAAAAGTAGTAAGCTAAACTATTTTTTATGTTTTTTTAATAATTTTAGAAACAATAGAACTAAAGATTATAGAAAAAGAGATAAATAAATGTACTGGTGAATGATATTATGAAGTTAGTCTAGCAAAGAGGATAATCCATTTTTAGGTTCACTATCTTTGGTTATATGTTGCAATGAATTCCTCGTGACGATAGGATAGACTCCTTTACAAAATACATAGATCCGAATTGCAATGTCTCTGCCTCTCTGTATTGGAGATTGATAAAACAAATCTAAAACTTATCTTTATTAGTCTAATGACATAACCCTAGTTAATAGCCTCCCAACATATAATCAATTCATCAACATTCTAATAGAATCAATTGATTGTGTTTATCATTCGACTACAAAATGAGCAATAAGGGATCTCTCAATCTTCTTATTGCTCTTTGTATTAAAACCCGGTAAGTTCCTCACATTCATACAAATAAGGATTTCATCCACTATTAAATCACAAAACAAACTTAGAAAGAACTAATAGATAAAACATGACTATGAAGCGACAGAGTTCAGACGAGTACCCCTCTCCAGAAATGTATCACTCCTTGAATCCATATGCATAATCAAAGCCAAGAAAATATAAATGAAAATAACCTTCCAGATCGAATCCATTTAACAAATGAATACAGATAACTCTTTACAATGAGTAAAAGTTAAATGGAAAAGCATAACAAGTTCATTTAGCTCAATCCAATTAGATCAACCTAAATAAGAATATCCCCTTGTGTGACTAACTCCAAAATGCGAGTTTACTTACAATAGATCATCATCAAAATGCAAATAAAAAATTTAAAAAACAACCCACATGGATGGAAACTCAGTATTCTTCTTCTTCTCCTTCCTCCTTCCTTCTCTACATTCGCCTCCTCTCTTATGGCCTAAAAAGATGCTTTCTCCTCTTCTCCTCGTGCTTCTTATCCTCATCTCTTCTGCTCGACATGTGTCCCTTCACTTTTTTTTGGAGAATATTTTTTACATTTCATTTGCCAATGATGAGATATGAGAAACATCATCATTGGGCTTCAATGTATCTTATCGATGTATTCACTATTAGTATGCACACAACTCAAAGATCAAAAACTATGAATTCATTTTTTTAATGGTTTTGTGAACTCCAAAACTTCTATAATTGGGTTTGTGTGCCAATATGATAAGACAATTTTTGCTCGACATGAGGCTGAAGAAAGAGCAAATTTTAAAATTTTGAACTCCAGAGCAACTCTACTTACAAAAAATTGTTTGAAAAAGCATGGAAGAGATGCTTTTACTTATAAAATTTTGTAATATTTCGTAGGGAATCTTTATCTATGTTTGATTCTTGCTGAACAAGACTTGAACAAGAAGGCACACATGTCAAGATAAGTAATATTGTGGAGTTTGATAATTAATTTGTTATTTTGATTAAATGCTCTTGCAAAATGTTTGACAGGGATGACATATTTTGTTCTCATGTATTTATTTTCTCAATATTGAAAATATTTCAAAATTAGGAGAGCAATACATTCTTCACCATTGGATAATGGGTGCCCGGTGTTCAACCAAATGCAAAGTTTGTGATGTTGTGTCTAGTTATATGGTTGGACAATGTGTCATAACACTAATTCAATATTAGAATTTTAAACATAATATGATGATAGTTAGTGAGAAAGGATTGTGTTCACCTTATCATTTTGATATTGTAGCACTTCTTGCATATGAGTAATGAAAAACTATCAATTATTCAATATGATAATCAAAGTCAAACATTTCCCATCTATGCCTCAGTAGCCTCAATAAGCAACTCACAACGGATGGAGACTATTATCTATGAACTCTTTATTTTATGCCATATCCATACAAGTCTAACAATCAATAAAATACAAAAGATTTTATTGGAAACATATGCATGCACATGCTCCTCCAAGTTTCAAAAGATGGTGCAATAGAGTGATTAATGATTTTCAGCCATACTTGTATTAGGAGAAAACATAGTTACATTAGGTTTAGTTCACAAGGGAATCACAATATGTCAAAGGATCACCTATCTAAAACAAATATATAACGAAATATTGTAGATGAAGGTAAATAATTAAGTTAAGAATTTTTATACAATAACAATCAATATTACTTTTATTTTTTAAAACGGAGAAACAATAAAGTTTTGTACATAATGCTAAGCTTTTCAAGCGAAGAGATAAGGAAAATCTATCTATGCTTATATGCACCTATGTAGTTAGTCCAACAAGTTATAGTTACATGCAATGTAAAAGGCATACTTAATGTAAAAGAAAATGCACTAAAGAATCTACCGATATTGAAAGTAGTCTCTGCCATGTCAAACTACGGATTATACTTGTCCAAGGGGAAGAAACAGTTATCAATACTACATTACATTGTAAAAAAAGTTGAAGATATGTGATGCCTCTAAAACATTTTAAAACATCTATCCACAACAACAAAGAAGCAATGTCTTCTTCACAAACAAAAAGAAGAGATCTGCAAAATATTTTATTAGCATAAAAAACAATAATATTTTGTACAAAATCTATGCTTAGAATAGGGTTTTCTATAAGATATCTAAATGACCTCCAAAGTAAGATGTTCAAGTGTCATAAAGCTATACATGAATGTAAAATTTTTTAAAGATATTATGGTTGGCAAATCCTGCAAGTTGGGTATTTTCTCTAGAATCGAATCTTCCCTAGATGATAAATGAACATTAGATGGAGAAGGCAAAATGACGACATCTTGCAATGAACACTTTGAGGTATGAGATCGTTCGGATAGCAAAGGAGAGGAGTAAGGAAGAAGATTATTGAGTGATTTGGAATACCTCTACCTCAGGGGAGGGGGGATGGTCACCAAGTAAAGAGCTTCGAGACAAGGAGGGGCGTCCTCCCCTAGCATCTTGCGTGCGGCATCGGCGTGGGGTAATGATCATTGAGGGACAAGTCTGCTCTGTAAAGAGAAAGGGGAATGAGCGATTGAATAAATATGGGAAAATTTTTAAGGTTTTGTGTTTATCCTAAGTTAGCCACCGAACCATGTTTCTATGACACCTGAACCGAACACAAAACTTTTCCAAGCATGGTTCAAGTGCACTTGAACCACACCTCGATATGGATCGTCCGCCCTGGCGATGGTCCATATGTGTCGAGCAAAGCTTTCTCTAAATATCCCTTGTACTCAAGATAAAAATTTACATTCTTATATGCATTAGAGATATTTGAATATTTTTTATCAATAATCCCCTCATTATTGGTTAGATTCCATTTTGATCTATCAACTTTATTTTGTAATAAATGATCTTCAACTTATAAACAATAACAAAACAATCCTTTTAACCTTAAGAATTATTATACAAATGAAAAATGGAAGTATAGATCTGTGCATCATATGAAATTAATGAGTAGATTTTAAGAGTTTATATCATATAAGATTAGATGTCGATAATCATAAAGTTTAATAATCGACTCGAGAAATTTGACAAGCTTTGAAATTTGACTATAGTTGGGGACTACAAATGAAAATTACTTGAAATATTTTGTTATAATATATAAACAAGTACTTGTTCCACCTAACGCAAGCCAAATTGAAATTCATCTCAACCAATATTTTACATCGTCCACACGTCTAATGTCCATCATGTTGGGTATTGTCCATTGCAAAATTCCTAGTTCACACACACGAAAATTATCTTTATAATAGGAATATTTTATTATTTACAATATTATGTTATGTTAACAATTAGAATGATAAGTTTACCATTAAAATTAATTTATGTGTTTAATTAATTCTTGTATCATTCTTAACGTTTTCTTTAACTAACAACAACGTTAAATATTAAGTCATTATTTAATAAAAGCTATTACTTACCATTAATTCTTAAATATTTTTTGGTTAATTTTTATAACTTCTCATAATCTTAATTATGAATTTTTTTTAAAAGAAGTCTATATTACATTACATTTTTATTTATTTTATTTTATTTTATTATTATATCATATTTATTTTAATGCATTTTTAACCAGAAAAAATAATTATATTTTTAATCCAACTCAATATTTTATATCATTACACGGAAAATTACCTAATTAACTTTCTTATTTTTATCTCATTTAAAAACCCATTGAAACAAACATATTCTCATTTATCGTTATGAAATTCTAACAACAAAACAACAATATTCTTGTCTATCACTATTATATTGTTTTCAATCGAACACATAGAACAATAAGGTGTAATTACATGGAATTTGTAATTCCGAGAACACATTACCCAAAATAATCAAGGATAGGCTGCTTACTTCCATGTTTTTTTTCCTATGGTCACAAGTCCTTTTGAGCCAAATACTCCAAAGGTCTTCCTTATCTCACTACAAGAAAATCAATATTTTTTGACAAAATTTCCGATGAAAAATAATGAAAAATTTGTCAGAAACATTGTTTCTGACGGAATTTCTAACGGAAAAAAATGTTAGTAAAAAGCTCGTTTGAAAAGAATTTCTGACAGGTTTTGAACCCGTCAGGATTTCTGATGGTCACACTGTTAGAAATTCTGACGGGCTCACGACCCGTTAGAAATTCTGAGGGGCCTTGCACCCCTCAAAAATTCTAACGAAATATAATTTCGTCAGAAATTTTTAAAAAAAAACTAATTTTAAAAAATTAAGCAAATAATCATTTACAAAAAAATTAAAAGTAAATAAGTAAGCAAATCAATTGATATAAAATTAAATAACTAAGCAATATTCAAATAATTTCACAATCAATTAACTATTTTAACAATAAATAATAAAAAATTAATAGCTTAAATTAACAAGTAAAATTACAAATAACAATAAATACACTAATTAATTATCACATAAATTTAAATAACATAAATAAAATATTAAAATAATCAACATTAAACTAATGCATTAAATTAGCAATAATATTACGTTAATTTGTGAAACTAACATATATTAAATAAAAAATTAACACAATTAACTAAAAACTAATAAATAAATAACTTAATTAAAAAAAGGGTCGCGGCGACACGCAGGGTCGCGGCGACACGCAGGGTCGCGCCGATAGACCCTGCGCGAGGTCGCGCAGGGTCGCGCCAACGGACCGTGCGTGACGACCTCAGGGTCGCGCCGGCAGACCTTGCGCGAGAGGTCACGTAGGGTCTCGCTGACGGACCTTGCGCGAGGTCACGGAAGGTCGCGCCGGCGGACCCTGCGCGAGGTCGCGTCGGCGACCCTGCTCACGAAAATTAAAAAAAGAAGTTACCTTTTGATGAAGAACTCGGTTGCCGAAGAAGACGAAGGAGGAAGAAGGTGGCCGAAAAAAATCCGTGAGCGGGAAAGGGAATTCCGTTAGCGGGAGAAGAGAAGGGGGAAGATATTTAGAGAGGAATTTCTTACGATTTTTTTGAGGGAAAAATCTCTTAGAAAAAAAGCAATTTTCTTCACTCACGGTTTCCCTGTGCAGTCAATTTCTGACGGACCCTATACCCGTCAGAAATTCTGACGGGTTTTTAGGGCCTATCAAAAATTCTGACAGGCCTTCCCGTCAGAATTCCTGACGGGTTAAGGGCCCGTCAGGAATTCTGATGGACCTTTTGAAACCCTCAAAGTTTTTGATGGGCCAAAAGCCCGTCAGAATTCCCGTCAAAATTATTTGTCGGTATTTTTGAGGGATTTTTTTTCCGTCAAAAAGTTTTGTAAGAAATTTGACTTTTTCTTGTAGTGTCTTCAAGCGAGAAGATTAAGTATTTTATATAAAAAAAAATAACTGGCAACTAAGAAGTTAATTATGAACATATCATGAAAGCACTGGCGATGCCTAGTAATTTACTCTTTGACTTAAATGTTAAGAAGTCTCGAATTCAATTTTCACTATCAGTAATCCTTCGAGGTGTGCACAAGTTTGAATCATCAGAAAGGTTATGAAAAGCTTGGTAGAAGAAGAAACAGTTGAATGAGGGTAAAAAATCTTGACAACAAACCTGTTATACAACTAATTACATATAATTAACGATGATGATGATGCACCAATATTTTCTTCACGGATATTAATTTGCAAATATTTAAAAAAAATTAAAGTAGTAAGTACAAACTCGAGATATTAATATTAAAAGATATTTTCCTTTTTAAAGATCTAGGTGATTAATTAGCCTAGAACAAAATTAATGAGCAAATCTATATCGAGATGTGTTAAAACTATAAATATAAATATAAATATTAATGACTCCATTAAGATATTTGGTTTGTGTTCAGTTAAGTTGAGGAATGGACTAACGCATATTGACACTGCAACTATTTGGATGAACACAACCTTTTCTCCTCTCCTATTTACACCCGAAAGCTTTCAGTTCAACGAACCTACAAAGAGAAAATAGAAGGATCTCAGATGTTTAGCTACAATTTCTTTTGTTTCTGACGTTGAATCCACAAATCAAAGTAAATTATGTTAAACACACTTCACTTGATCACTTTTGATAACACTTCAAACAGCTTCACCACATAGTGTCCAAATAATAATCTCTAGCTGCTTCACTGCACAGTTCAAGAGACTTATCCAGCCTTCCCGCCACTCTAACTTTCAAATTGCGTCCTGTAGCATTGCCAATGAGGCTTGCTGGGGACTCCATCATTTCGCTCCCTGGGATCTTGTTCTTCAGCCTGGTCAGGGTCTCGGGCCGGTCCTTCGGCATGCTCTGCGATCGCACCTTGGCTGCGAAGGACCTTGTGCTGGCCATATAGCCCGGGCAGTCAGCTTTGTTCAGCACATGCTCCAGAATGCCGCCTGTTGTCCTCGGGCTTCTGGCCGGAGTGGCTGACGGTAAGCGAGGTGTGTTCTGTGTGGTCTTAGAGTTGCGGCATTTCGCTGTGTCTGTGCCGCAGCAGCGACAAATGTCATCTTGCATGCATAGGAAGTTTCCAAGCTTGAGATGGCATGGAAGCTTGTAAGGAGAGGAAATTGGTTTCANAGAAGGATCTCAGATGTTTAGCTACAATTTCTTTTGTTTCTGACGTTGAATCCACAAATCAAAGTAAATTATGTTAAACACACTTCACTTGATCACTTTTGATAACACTTCAAACAGCTTCACCACATAGTGTCCAAATAATAATCTCTAGCTGCTTCACTGCACAGTTCAAGAGACTTATCCAGCCTTCCCGCCACTCTAACTTTCAAATTGCGTCCTGTAGCATTGCCAATGAGGCTTGCTGGGGACTCCATCATTTCGCTCCCTGGGATCTTGTTCTTCAGCCTGGTCAGGGTCTCGGGCCGGTCCTTCGGCATGCTCTGCGATCGCACCTTGGCTGCGAAGGACCTTGTGCTGGCCATATAGCCCGGGCAGTCAGCTTTGTTCAGCACATGCTCCAGAATGCCGCCTGTTGTCCTCGGGCTTCTGGCCGGAGTGGCTGACGGTAAGCGAGGTGTGTTCTGTGTGGTCTTAGAGTTGCGGCATTTCGCTGTGTCTGTGCCGCAGCAGCGACAAATGTCATCTTGCATGCATAGGAAGTTTCCAAGCTTGAGATGGCATGGAAGCTTGTAAGGAGAGGAAATTGGTTTCAGCAACTCCCGGGGTTGAAGCATGTCTGAACTGGTGGCATGGAATGATCTTGACTGAGGCCGGTATGTATCAACCTCGATGATCTTGGGACTCCTGTCAGAACTTTGGCATTGAGCTGATGCCAAGTACTTGATTCTGTTCTCCCGTAGAGAAGGCTTTTCCTACAAATTTGACACAACATCTAGGTTCAGATGCTGCAAGTTGTTACAGTAAATTGAAGCAAATTCAGAGCAGCTTTGAGGACGTTGATCATACGAAAGATCTCCGAGGGAAGAGCTCTGGGCGCAGTCTTTGGCGTTCTTCGTCCTGAAAGCCATGTGATCTCCGGTAAAAGCAGAAAGCCTGAGCTCTCACAAGTGCTTCCAATCGCTGAAGAGTTGCAGCTGCTTGCTTCCTCACGATTTGACCTCTAATCAGAGCCTGCAGCTTCACTAGAGCTTTGAGAGCTCGAAGAGCTTTTCTTGCCTGTGTCAATTACAACCAAATTGATAAAAACGATCTTAAATCCAAATAAACACACACACACACACAAAAAGGAGAATTCAAAGAAAAGTCTTGGATAAGAAGAATACAAAAACTTACCAGGTAGCCCCTGAAAGCCTTCTGAATGCTGATGGCCGCCCACAACATGGTTGCCATCCTTCCTCCGGAGAGGCACTTCAACCTCGCCATTGCCGCATGAGCCGCACTCACAGCCACGTCGGCGGCTGCTGCAGTGGCCACGGCCATGGTTATTGCTTGCTTGCTCTCCTCAGAGCTGTCGGCCAAGCAAGTCCTGTGCAGCAGCCCGGTTTGCTCCGGCGCGGAGGGGCGACTCAGAGCCGCGTCTCTGGCTGACGCCTGCCGCGGCCTGGAGAAGCTCCATCTCTTCTTCTCCCTCCTTCCATCGTCTCCGGAGACGTCGGCGACTTCCCTTGGAGCTATAGTACCTCTCTTCCTGCCCAGGAGAGCCTTCAGCCACCTTTTAGGCCAACCCATTTCCCAGTGGTGCTACAGAGACAAGGCCGCAGACGGCAGGCAACAAGCAAAGGCTCACAACTACGAAACCGACAATATGATCTAAATTCCCAACAAAGAGTACATCAAGTTTTTATGATGGAGAACTATATATGATGAATAATAATTGTTACTATTCCTTGTTGCGAGAAGGACATAAAACACAAGATAGAGCATGCATTTCGAAAGCATGAGAGAGAGAGAGAGAGAGAGAGAGAGAGAGAGAGAGAGAGATTGTTACCGAAGGCAACACACAACAAGGAAGCAAAGGAGGAGGAGAGCAGAAAGATGTGTTGTTCCACTTTAAACAGTGAAAAGGTGCACTAAACGGGTGGGGGTCTTCTCGTCTCTCCAAAAATTCTGCATCCTCTTGGTCTTGAGCAGAAGAAGACAGAGCATGCAGTTGATTCATGCACAGGAGACCTTGCTCGTCAGCATTTCAGCAGTCTCTGTTTGCGGCTAATGTTTGAAAAGATGAGAACTTCGCTCCATGACCGACTAGAGAGAGACAGTAAGTATGTGAAGTGATCTCAGAAAACTTACAGCAAGTCGGTAAAGATTTTATTAAAGTTGCACTCCAATCCAAGCCTTGGTAATGGAGATTGGAAGGAAGGCGCGCCCTTAATAACTATACACGAGCCACCGTTGTATCCTTGTTCTTCGTCTGCTCTCTATCCCTTCTCTGGTGCTCTATCTCCTCGGAAAAGCCAAAGCACAGCACTTCACCATTTGACTCGTTCCAGTCCACCAGCGGCCTCCTCCTCCTCCTCCTCCTCGTGAAGCGTCCATTGCTTCCGGAGTTCTGAGCTCCTCCCGGTACCTTCAGAGGACAAAATCTTCGAGCACAAGAGAAGCTTAATTAAAGGAAACTGCCAGAGAGCCACCCCTCTGCACTCCTCTGCGCACTGCAGAATGGTGTCGCAAGCCCCAAACCAAGCGAGAAAAGGGGCTGTCCTCTCACCATTAATGCTCTCTCTCTCTCTCTCTCTCTCTCTCTCTCTCTCTCTCTCTGTACAGGGGAGGGAGAAGGTTTAGTTTGATGGAAATCTCGCCGTCTCCTTCGCAGGAGATGATCCCTGAGAAAGCAAGCAAATGGCGTAAGAAGGAAGGAGGAGGAGGAGGGAGGCGTTTGGTCAACAGTTGGTTTCAGAGATCCGAAAGGTGTGGTAGTAGTAAAGGACTGAGCAAATGGAGGGGTGAAGGAAGGGAGGAGTAATTTATTGCTCTCATGCAATAAAGAAGAGAAGAAAGCATTAGACTTGGTGATGTTTGTGGGGAATATTAATGGCTAAGTTTCTGCTCCACGTAGCTTCAGAAGCTATGTTAACTATTGGAATCATGATATACATACATATATAGAAATGGTTAAAAGGTACTAGCACTGCCTCTAAATATTCCAAGTTTCTAAAGATGAGAGAGAGAGAGAGAGAGAGAGAGAGAGTTTTTGCTAGTTCTGAAAGAAAGATAGAAAAATATTAACGTTAAAATTCTGCACTATGGATTTTAAAATATAAGTTTTAGTTTTAGCCATTACATTATTTTACAATACAATGCTACTATTGAAACCATTTCATGATATTGTAAAATGGTTCAACTGTTCATCTAACTTTTGAGATTAAACATATTTTGGTCATTCCTGTGAAATTTGACCAGGATAAAATGATTTTATGATATTGAAAATATAAGTTTTAATCTTGAAACTTCAAAATAGTTCTTTTACCAAGCAAATGTATAGCATTAAAATATTTTCACCTACCTATTATTACAATTATAATATATACTTGCAGTACACAGCACACAACCCTACGGAGCAAGTTACACAACAATCTTCTGCTAAATTCTATATGAGTAAAAACGAAAAAAAGAAATTGGTAAGACAGTGAGCAATTGGAGAAGGATGTTGGACTTTTTTAGATGCTTAGGTGAGGATGATGTTATCAAGCCTAGAAGGAGGTGGTGGAGTGGGATTTCAAGAAAGATTTATAAAGTGGGACATGGTGTAAGTATTGCCACAACCTTTTTTAAGCGCCACTTGTCAGGGTTGACTAAAAGCTTGATACTTCTTGCCATTGGATTTTAGGAGTTTGTTTTGTTGTTGATAAAAGTTTGGGTTGGTATTTTCCCTTGAAAAGGAGAAAAAAAAAGACATGTCGGTGAGAATTTGATGCTACTAATATTTTTACAAGGATTGTCATTTCCTCTTTTTTTTTTTCATGCTACTTCTAAGGATTACTTTCAACGTTCTCATTTCCGCTTAGAAGGAAATTAATGAAGTAGGGTACACTTTTACTACATTTGTGTTATAATGATCAAATATATTGTTTAAATATTTGATATATAATTATTATGTCAATCCATTAATTATATATGGTAATAAAATATTGTGATCGTTTGTTATGGTCAATAGATGTTTTTACGATTACTAGCATATCAGAATAATGCAATATTAAGTTATATGTAAAAGATTATCTAATTTTGAAAAAAACATATGCAACAAATTTTATAAAAAAAAAAGTGTTAATTTAAGCGACATTCACATCTTTATACTAATACTTGAATCCCGTATTCTTATAATTATTATACGTCTATTTTACTGGAAAATGTGCACTGCATGTACAAAATGGTTCATAATCATATCTCCTTCCAAATATGAAGGATCGGTCAAAAGTCAAAACAGTGTGAATTTTAATTTGTCATGCTAATCAAGGAAAATTTTATTTCTTTTATTACTGACCGATTATCAAACATCAACTAACAATTTTCTTTCAGCAACTAATGATAATAATTGGTTCGCTACAGATGTCATTCGATGGCACTACTATTTTCAATAGGTACACAGGTTTAATCAGACCTGATAACACCCGAGTCAAACTCGATTAATTTTGATTTTATTATTTTTTAATATAACTTAATATAGCCTAAACTTGATTTATTATAATCCTTATATATATATATATATATATGTATATATAACAAGGATAATGCCATCATATATAATTATTATATGTACATGTTACTATTAAGTCTATTTTTTATTACTATTAACGCTT
>LTAE01016275.1:0-10666 GCA_001647135.1 Pontederia paniculata
CACTCTAATACTGGTCGACCTCACTTTATCTTTGGTCGATCGTTTGTGCTTCACTGTTGCTCACATGCTCTCCTCCTCTGATACTGGTCGACCGCTTATATCCTTAGGACGCCCACTACACACATATGGTTCTTCATGATATATATTACGTGTGCAGTGGTCGTCCATTCCTTCAGCTCAGGTCGACCGTTGTACTGAACTTGACTATGTTCTGTTACAGAAATCAGCTCAAACAAGTTCATCAGTACAGACTGAGTTCACTTACAAATTTGTGATCAATCAAAATTTTCGGGATCCTAGATTCAACAGGGTTGGGCTGGGTTATGCATGCAAGAAGTCAAGTTATTAGTTAACAATTATTATTTACTATAGAAATATTTATGGTGGGCCGATGGGGGCCAAAAATTATTTTTATATATTAAAATGTAGTAAATAATATATATTATTATAAAATATTAAAATGGGGTGCGGGGGGGCGCATGGTCCCCCAATATACATGGCAACCCTGCCGATATCCAAGGTGACAATTCAAATAACGAATATGTACTTAGAAGATCAAGAGAAATGAGTGACATTCGTAATAATATTACTAATTCATTATGGAATATAAGATGATACAAAAAAAAATTTAAGATGATTTATTTTATGCATGTTTTTGTTAGTTGTTAAGTTCATATTTTAAAAATATTCATGCTAATAAATAAAATTCAAAATTTCCCTACTTATAATGCTTCTATATAATAATTATTATTATTATTATTTACTATTATTACTATTTTCTAGATATGACTTCTTTCATGCAATGTTGTTTTGTTAGTTTTTAGATTTCTAGTTTAATAATATTCATGCTAATGAATAAATTTAAACTTTTCCTACTTATAATACTTTTATATTATTATCATTATTATTATTACAATATGCTTTTAATATTAAAATAGTTAATTATTTATAAATTATTTTGAATTATTATGCATATAATAATGTAAATAATTTGAAAGTTGTCATGTGCTCATTCAAGTCATTTAACATCCATAAGCTAATTCAAATATTTTATTTGTCAAACAGATTTATTGGTAGATCGCTAATAGCTAATCGTTATTCATCATTTGAATCACTATCCCTATTTATAATGCTTTTATATAATAGTAATATATTATTATTATTATTATTATTATTATTATTATTATTATTATTATTATTATTATTATTATTATTATTATTATTATTATTATTATTATTATTATTATATACTTTTAATATTAAAATAGTTAATTGCTTATAAATTGTTTTGAATTATTATGCATATAATAATATAAATAATTTGAAAGTTGTCATGTGCCCATTTGAGTCATTTAACATCCATAAGCTAATTCAAACATTTTATTTGCCAAACAAATTTATTGGTAGACCGCTAAATCGCTAATAGCTAATCATTAAGCACTAGTCGCTATTCATCATTTGAATCGCTATCCTCTAATCGTACCACTACTAGCTAGTTAAACCACTAATGCCAAATAGCCTCTTAATATATTATAAATAGATTTATTTTCCAACAGAGTTGATTTGGTAAATCGACTAGTTTGTGATATGATATGTGCATTATGCATATATGATTACACAAGTGCATCAAATATTTATGATAATGATATGAACTTTTGACGTGTTGATGATGATACATACTTCAATTTATCTTATGGTACAATATATATAATAATTGATATATTATATTTTTATTATTTTTATCGAATTGAGTAAGTAATAACACATACACTATGACCCTTTAGATCAGGAACAAAATTAAGAATAAGCCCTTGTTCTCACCTTTTTTACCAAACGTCTTCTTTTTTCATCTGTGGACCCCACGTCATTTATTGCAAGCACCAAGTTCTTGCTCTACCCAGGAACATAGTTGTTCTTGATGGGTTAAGGAGTCGGGAACATTTATGGGGTCAATAAATTTTAATTCTAGAACAAAATATTTGATGACAAACATGGGATATAAGTTTTTGACTTATTGAGTTGTGATTTATTTTATGACGTGATTTTCAAATATTTTTAATCACTAAATCAATGTTTTCATCGTGCTTTGTAATTTTTTTGTAAGGATTGAAACACTTTTGAATAAGATATAAATGAAACTTAGTTTTCCCTTTTGATATTTTTATGAGGATGTAAGACTTTTTTCAATGTACTTTTACAAAGATGTTAATCACTAAGAAATAATTTATTCAAAATATAAGTACAATATAACATTAATTTGTCGTGAAATTGATATAAAATATTTGTGTTATGGTTACATCTATGATAATACCCATGTCATATTAAATGAATTATTGAATGCTTTTGAATATTATATTTAATCAAAAGTAATAAATTATGACTTACGGATCAAACCAAGATTTGAATTGGAGTCATGATATATTTGTCTTCCAACAATGTCTTTTAAAATTTAAATTTAGGGCTCTTTTTTCTTAGTTTATAACATGAAATTTATACATCTTACAATTCATCTAATTTAGATATTATCATTGTATTTGATTCATGTACTAAAATTGTAATCACAAACTTAGACCGCAACATTTTGGTTCATGAGATTGACATTAATATCATAAAGTAAGTTAGGGCTTATTTGCTTCAAATAAAGTATTTTCTATGAAAATAATTTTCTCATTGTTTAATAACAAAAGAAGTAGGTCAATTGAAGAACACTTTGACAAAAGAAAAGTTAAATTTAAAAAAAAAAACTATGTTTTTTTTCAAATGAAAATTTATTTTTATCTCAAAACAATTTCTTAATTTATTTTTAAAGATTATTTTCCTTAATATATTATAGTCATCTATCAAACACACACAAATAATTTGTTTTTCAATAATTCACTATCTAAACACTTATATGAATTTATCTTCATCAAAATAAATGAAGCCTAAATCAAAATATAATAGATATACTTGAAGCCAGGGGTGGAGCCATGTGAGTCTTTGTGCATGCATGTGTAGGAACTGAGCTATAAGTATAATAATCGACGATATGCAGTTAAGCACCATTGTTACACTAGCGTAGTTGTTGAACATGTGCTTCTCACCACCCGTCAAGCCTCGAATCCTAGCCTCGACAATTCTTTTCCATTTTCCAAAATAGTTCCTTTTAATATTTTATTTTGATATTTTCTCCATACCTATTTATCACAATATTTCAATCATTCATTTGTTAATAAAAAAAATATTAGTTAAATGGCTTCAATTGATTATGTTGTATAAAATAATAATTAGTTTTAATGTATTTGAACTCAAATAAAATCAAATGTTTTTTTTTGTTTTTTTCTATTTGAAATAAAATGTAGTAATTAAAATTTAATAGTATCTCCTCCGCTCGTTGCCTTTTATATGATAGAATGTTTTTTTAATGATCCTTAACTAACATTATCAATTGTAGTTTTTCTAGTATTAGTATTATATAATAAGGTTAGATTTTATTTATTTTCATTGATATATTCTTAGTATTTTTTAATTAATCAAACACAATTCACTTATATATGACATAGTAGTACTAATATTATAATTGTTGAACTTTAACTTATAATATATATATATATATATATATATATGTATATATATAATATGTTGATTATGTATTAAAAAATATCTTCAGTATGATTAAATAATATATTTTATTTTTGAAGATTTTTAGTATTTTTTTCTTTAACTTATAATTTATAATATATATGTTATGATTAACTTCTAATATATATGTATAACTTTAAACTAATTGTTTTAGTATTTTTTAAATTTTTTTTGAAGATTTTTAATTAATATTTGATCAATTTGAGTCAAGCATATACATTTTTAATAGTATATTTTATTTGAACATTGTGTATAATTTTCATATATTTTAGGTGGAAAACTCTGATATCATTTATATTAAACTTTAGATATATATATATATATATATATATATTTATATTTTTTAAGTTATAACTAAAATGTGAACCCACTAGAAAAATTACTGACAACAGCCACTGCTTGAAGTCCTTGTTATTGTCACTTTTTTTTCTCACTTTATTATTTATTCTTTATTATATTATAAAAATGATAACTAAAATAAAAATAGAGAATATGGAAAGGCTATTTCCAAATCGCTCATTATTTCTTCTCTTCATGGAGAGCAAAAAAAATAGTTGTTTTGTTTTTGTCATGCCTTCCATTTTACTCTCCACAATTCTTCGACGCAAAAAATACACCAAAACTCTTCAAGAGAAGAAGACACCAAAACTCTCCATTATATTCTACCTTTTCTTACAGTTTTTTTTTTCTTTTATTTATAGCACTAGTTTCTCGCTAGCAGTACTTTACCTTTTTGAATCTGGGTTGCACCACGATCAAACAACAATCTTGTATTTTAGAAACATATTCCCATATATTAAAAATATATTAATAAAAAATAATAACATTCTTGACCTATTTTTACATTCAAATGACTGTTTATATCTTCAAATTGTAGATATATAGTAACTAAAAATGTACGAGATTAATTGTTAGCTAACTAGCAGTTGTTACTTTTTGTCTATATTCACTGATATGGATAATTAGTAGTATCTAACTAATTGCATGTTCAAGTGAAAACGAATTTTTTTATCAGATTAATGATTTTAAAAAATAAATACATGGCTAATATTTTTTATGTTTATATCCTAAATTCATTTTTAACAAAGAGTAATCCAGATTTTACGATAAAGATACACTACCAGATTTTTAAAGTCAGGCCATACGGCATGGTTAAACTTGCATGTCCGGTGGTCATAAAATCCGGAAAAAACACTTTAACATAATGACGTGTTTTTTTGCCAAATATAAAAGTAAAAAAAATAAATATTAATTTAATTATTTGATGTATGTCAAATAATTTAAACTTTTAATCGTCGGGCGATAATATTGGCATATTGCCAACCTAATAATCGAAAACTTGGTATGAGTTTGGTGTCAATACTGAAAATAATAGTGAGATTCTTATTAGTTTATATACTTTTCTTATTTGTTTTTTTATCAGGAACAATTTTAAACAGAAGAAAGATTAAAGAATCATTTAAAAGGAAGTCATTTTATTCCTTTTATCATTATCATCTCAATATATACAGGTAAATTTTGCGATAATATAATTAAATAAAATTCAGAAATATTTAGAAGGAGAAGTTGTGGAGTCATTTGATTTTTTTTCATAAAAAGAATTCAAGATTTTGTCCTATTAATATGTATCATTTCAAAGAATTATTTACCGATCCTAATTCTCGTTTATGAGTTATTTGATATTGAACTCGATATTATTATTCACTATTCAAAAATCACTATTGAAAAAAAAAATGATATTAAACAATGTTCATATTCGCTATTCAAAAACCACTATTCGAAAGAAAAAGTATTCTAGAACCTCATATATTCTTACCTCTCTTGTTGCAGTGCTCTCGCCTCTCGGCCGACCGAAGCTATGAGTTCCTCTTATTCCTACTATCACACAACCTCCACCTTCTACTACTATTACTACGATGGCTCAAACGACGAAACTACCCCTTCAGTTCCCGGAAGTACTGTAACCATTCCCATTCGCTCCCCTTCCCCCTCCGACGAGCGACCGCCGCGTCCCACCTCCAGCGACGAATCCCTCCCTGCCGCGGCCGTGAAGATCCAGTCGGCCTTCCGCCGCCACCTGGTCCGGTCCCTCGTAGGTCGTATCCGCACCGTCGCCGCCGGCGCCGATCGGATGGAGGGGCTGATCCAACAGCAGGACACCGTGGACGCCGTCCGGAGGGATTCCCGGGAGCGAGCCCGCGTGAACGAGGACCTCATGGCCCTCCTCCTCCGCCTCGACTCCGTCCCCGGCTTCTACCCGCCGGTGCGGGACCTGCGTCGGGCCGTCAGCCGCCGGATCGTTGCTCTCCAGGAGATCCTCGACGCCATCGTGGCGGTTCCGGACGATGGTGGCGCCGGAGGCGACGGGTTTCTGGCCATGAGTTGGAAGGAAACGGTGGAACCGCGGGAGCAGAGGGCAGAAACGGAATTTACTGTTGGGTGAGATTTCTTCTAGGAATCTGATGACACGTGTTATTAGCAAGGTGTATGTACACGTATAATATGACGTACACAAAAATAAATATACGGAATAATGTATTATGTACTCATATACAAATTAGTACATAAAATTTCTTATACTATAATTTGCACTCTTTGCCTAATTCCCAAATCCCGATCAACGCCTCTCACCTTGCACTCCATCATTTCCGCCGGTTGTTTCGCCGATACTCCTCCGGTGAGTTCTTTTCATCGAAACCTTTATCTGATCAACTCTTAAGCGCACAGATCTTTCGACCTCTCTGTCTCGTTCGTCTTGGGCGAATTTTATTGGAGAATAATCTTGTTTCTAGGTCTGACAACCTTGGTGTTTACGTTTCATGCTTGTTTAATAGATTCATCTTTGGGTTTTCTGGTTTGTTCAAGAAATTCTTGCGACGAAAGGTTTTGAGTGCTGCAATAACGCAATTGGGGCAAATTGGGTTGCAGATAATTTTACTTATTGTTGGGAGGGGTGAATAGGATACCATACGATGTAACCATGATTTAATAGGATTAAGGAGACTATAACAGAGAATAAAATATACATGATGAAATGTAAGCGAGAAAAAAAAGGAATTTAGGCATTTAACGCATTGTTAGTGTTCACTGTGATTTATGTTACAGACAATTTACAACAAGGTTATGAAGATCAAACTTTTGATTTATATCGTATCCCACTATTAGTTTGTGTTCTGCCAAAAATAAGACTTTTGTGGCTTGGGATTTTTCCATAATTCATGGCCTTTTGACTGTTATCAGTACATATTTCACAGAGTACACTCTGATATTTGGTGTTGGTTTAGTTGGAAAATATGCTTATAACTGCAATTTAAGATGAGTTAAGCATGACGACTAAATAAGTCATCGATCATGACTTTGTAAAGGTTTTAAGTAGCACTGGTTATTGGAAATGAGGCATGATATTTCATGTTAGCTTGCTAATGGTTTGTTATAAACTGCCAACATTAGTTTTGTGAAGGAATTAACTGCCAATATTGGCAACGGATTTTATTTTATCTAAAAGCATTCACACTCTTATGTCTAGTTTAATCTTGTAATTGGACGGCTATTTCTTGCATATAGGATTACATGTTTTTAATTATTGCACGAATGCATATAGTATGGTACCTTTCCTGATGAGTTTCGCAATCTCCAACTAAACCATTATCATGAATCATCTTTGTTCTTGTCATCCCAGTATCGTTTTGTTAGCATCTTAATTGAAATTGATTTCACAGAAACATGCTAGCAAAATAAGGCATGTTAACTAGCAACGAAATGAAAGTAAGTAGGACCCTCTCAAAAAAAGGAGAATAAGTAAAAGAAAGTGAAAATAATAGTTACGGAGTTGTTAAGCTAACTTACAACAGACAGTCCAAACATCAGTATATTTTAGTAATATGATATAAAGAGACTTGTTTTTCCCGTGCCCCTAAAAAGAAAAGGACTAATAAAAATAATGACAACCATTTAAAGTACTTTTTAACATGTGAGAGTAGTGAAATTAGTAGTCAGAATTTCATTAATTTACAGAGTGCAATCACTCCACAAATAGTTATAGATGTAAAAGAATGCAGATCAAAGTTAATGCAGGTACTAGTAACTTGTTGACTTCTGGAGATATAGTCCAACATTGACATCAGAAGAATTTGCAGAAGTTGTAACTGATGGTTTTCTTCGACGCGTTTGATATATATCTAACTTTGTGCAGTTTTATATTTTGGTGGATTTCTTTAGCTTAAAATATGTTGTGTTTTTAGTGATGTTGTCATTAACACCAATTTGGCTAGTTCTCAAGCCAATACATAAAAATCTAACTTCAGTTTTCATATATTGCTTGCTTCAACTGTTGATTCTAATCTCTATGGTTTATTGGTTTTGAACATGGTCATATTTCTTTTCAATCTAGAGAGTCCTTGCTGCATTTTAAATGTATTTAGTATACTACTTTTTTGGATTTTTTCATGTAACTTTTTTGTTCTTTAATGCTAATCCTATATGTTTATTTCATGTTTCAGAAATGCAAGGTCTAAGAGTTAATCTGCCAGAGGAAATCGCTAATGCTAAACCGCGTAAAAGGAAGGCAGTCAATCAAATGCCTGCCGCAGATCAAGTAAAGGGAGAGGTTAGCAAAAGAAAAGAAGCTTCTTTAGCCCGTAAGGGAATAAAGGGATCCAAGAGAAGATTGAAGAATGATGCTTCTATTCTTTTCCAAGAGACGGAAAGGACAACTCCTGATTCCTTAACTGATGCTCCAAGTTCCAGTGATGAGTACAGGGCATTAAGGCACAAGTATATATTGTTGGAGGAAGAGAGCTTCTCAGTGGAAAGAGAACTGAATGATGTTGCCACAAAAGTGAAGACTCTGGAAGATGAGAAATCAGCTCTCTTGGATCAACTTATTGTCTTGGAAGGTCTAATTGATCCCTCCGAGATTCAGTGATGAGAGTTTTGAGAACCTCATTTACTTACATATATGCTTTATATATAGGAAGCTTGGCTTTGATTTGTTTGTACCTGCCGACTACCAGCACTAGGGTCTGACCTGTTGTAGCATATACTTGTGCTTGGAAGATTCAGTTAATACCGGCAACTCAATCTCTTTGTACATATTAATGTGTCTATCACTTTGGGGTATCCAAAGTCTGCATACTGATCATTCTAGAGTATATTATTTTATAGATATTGCTCATCATGTAATAGTCCGTCCAATTTCTGTCCATTGGTTTTGATAATCATAGTTCATGCTAGGGAAAGTGGAAATGTTGGCTCTTGAGAGATTTATGAAAGAACTCCCAGTCACAGAATAATCAAATAATTAAAAACAATAATTTGTTATTATAAAATAACTTAACAGTTATGATCATGATTAAATATATTATTAAATTAGCAAAAAAAATTAATAATGATAGTCATTTAAGATATTTATAATATTGTCAAAAAATATATTAAAGAGACGGTAATAAAAAGAATGTGACACTTGGCTCATGCATACATTACCATGCGTCTATGCAAATTTAGATTAATTATCTTATAAAAATAAATTTAAAAAATTATCTACATATTTAGAAACAAAAAATAGTTCTAAAATTTTATCTATGGTCGGTTATTGCCAAAGAATAAAAATTTAAGTGAAATTTAAAGTATAGTTAAGATTAGATATATTTTTTTAATTCTTTTAAAAATAATATAATATCTACATGTCTCTCATGCATTTTGAAATAAAAAATTAAAAAAATAATTAGTCAATAAAAGAAGTTATAAAATTTTATGTAATTATTTTTCTCCCAATTTATAGAGGACATAATGTCATTTATGCTCATTTCTCAAATATTCTGAATTTATAATTTTAATATAATATAGATATATAAATCCATCTAGGGTAAAATGGGGTGCTGCCCACCTTTTGGCAGCACCCTCCGGTTTTCAAATCTCTATCGTTAGATGGTGCGCATGGGATCTTGACCATATTTTTTATTTTTTTTCCTTTCTAAACCCACTTTTCTGCCTATGTTTTTTTCACCCAAGCCCTAACTTTTCCACTCCCCATCTCTCTCTTTCGTTTGATAGCTCGCTTTGGACTTTCTCTCTCTCAATCGGCATATCCCTCTCTTGACCTCTCTCTATCTCTCTTTCTCACCTCTTTCGCACAAATCTCTCTGCTTTGCCGCCTTCTCCATCCCAACTCCGCTTCATCTCTCGCCCGCCCGAATCTATCACCTGCAGATGAATCCTCACACTGATTTTATACAAAATATTATTTAGAAGACTTGGACTTTTATGCTTTTTAATACTCTTTTATGTACTTGATTTTAATATAGATTTGTTTCGAGAATTCTCATACATCCGTGAAATGCCTTTTGTGTGTTTTGTAGTGAAAGAGAACTAGTTGTAGAGACTAGTAGTTGCAACAGTATCTAGAACTCTTTGATTACGTCAATGTTATTAGGAGATCCAACTCACAAAGATTCCTTGTTGATCCTTTGAAGTGAGCTAAGCGTATGTATTCTTTCATCCTCCCATTCCTCCCCTTTGGTGGTCATTTAAACTGAGCCTGACATATGTATATTTTTTTGTGAGTGAAATTGAATGTTCATGATAGAGACCATTAGAGATGATGGTGAGCTGGAAATTACCATATTTAATTGCACCATTATTATCGCAGAGTCACATAACTTGAAGACATGGCAGCTGTGCAAATCAAGGCGTGAGTGTTGACGATGAGCAAGAGTCCGAGCGTGACAAATGTGCACACACGCAGAAGAGAGAGAGGCGCTCGTGAGATGGAACCGAGAGTGGTCTGTTGAATCTAGGATCCCGAGAATATTTTGAATGATCACAAATTTGTAAGTGAACTCAGTCTGTACTGATGAACTTGTTTGAGTTGATTTCTGTAACAGGACATAGACAAGTTCAGTACAGCGGTCGACTTGAGCTGAAGGTATGGACGACCACTGCACACGTAATATATATCATGAAGAACCATAAGTGTGCAGCGGGCGTCCTAAGGATATAAGCGGTCGACCAGTATCAGAAGAGGAGTTCATGTGAGCAGTAGCAGAGC
>LTAE01016289.1:0-10527 GCA_001647135.1 Pontederia paniculata
AGGACGGCGGCAGCGACGGAGGGAAAAAACTTAGGGCACGAAATGTGAAGAAGACGTGGGCGGGTTGGGTTAATTTTATTAATTTAGCGGCAAAAAATTTAACCGCTATTTTCTCGCAAATTACTCGCTATCAGCTACAAAAAAAATTAGCCGTAAATTTACTCGCTACTTGGCCGAAAAAAATAATTTTTTTAAAAATTATGCGCTAACAAATTTCGCCGCCCGGAAATAGCGGCTATTTACTCGGCAAATGCCCGAAAAATTGCCCGCTAATTTTGGCCGCTAATAGGCTTAATTCTTGTAGTGTTAGCGGTGAACAAACCCCTGCCTTCTCCATATCTTGAATTCTCTTAGTCAATTGTCACATCTATTCTTTTTCCAATTGTGCTCCTTAAGTTTCTGTTCTGAAAATTTAAACAACATTTATTAACTGATTCTTCCAATTCACCTTAGAACTAATTAAGATAAAACAACAATCCTCGTGGGTTCGACATCCTTCTCATCTTCTATATTACTTGTTCGCGATCAGTATACTTGTTGGCTTTCTTTTGCACTGCTGGATTTTACACATCAATTCAATATGAAGAATACAAAAGCAGTTTAATTGTTGCTTGCAAGTCACTTCAAATTGGGTTCTAGAAAGTGTTCTACAAACGATATTGAGAAACAAAAGATGAATATTGTACCATATACATGTGCAGTTGGCAGTCTAATATATATAATGGTTTGCACAAGATCAGACATAACATATGAAGTTGGTGTGATAGAGATCATTTGGGTGCAATCAAGTGGATTCTACGATATTTTCGAGGCACTTCTAAAGTATATTTATAATTTAGCAATACAGATGGAGTACTAGAGGGTTATGGCAGGTGATGTGGATAGTAGGAAGTAAACTTATGATTACTTGATTATGTTTGTACGAGCAACGGTCTTATGGCAGTCCAAGTTATAGAAGTGTGTTGCACTATCAATGTCTGAGATAGAATATATCGCAACTATTGATGCATTCAAAGAATTATGTGGATGAAACCATTTTTGGAAGACCTAGGGCTAATGCAGGATGAGTATCTACTTTATTGTAATAATCAAAGTGCTATACATTTGAGTAAGAATTCTAATTTTCATTGTAAGTCCAAGCATATTGATGTTCTTTATCACTAGACTCATGATGAGATTGAAAAAAAAAATTATCTTCAGAAAATTCATACTGACAAGAATGTGTGAGACATGATGACTAAGCCTCTATTTAGAGAGAAAATTGAATAATGTAGGGAGCATGCAGATTTGTTAGAGCCCTCCGCATAATTAAGAAGGGGGAGTTCGTTGGGGTTTTAGTTATGTTGGCCCGACAAACAAAAATAAAAGTAAAAAAAGTAGAAGATTTGTTTGAGCTTGACTCAAACACCTTGAAAAAAAGTTATAAAAGAGGAAAAGTTGTGAGGTGATTAGCTACGAGCACGAGCAAAGAAAAAAAAATATTTTTGCATTCGTCGTGTGCCGAGTCGCCAAGAAAGAAAGAGAGAAAAAATTGATCGAGGAGAGAGAAAATATTTTTTTGGGTTTCGTTTGGAGACGAGTTTCAATCTGTTTTCAACGAAACTTCAAGCATTGATTCTTTGTAGCCTTCTCATCAATATGTAACATTTCGGTGAGATTCTTCTGACTCATATCCGATTATTCGGAGAGATAATTCTACGAGATCCAAAATTAATTATTGAGTGTTTTATTTTTGTATTCCTCTAGTGAAATTAGAGAAGAAATTTTGTATCCTACTATTTTTTTATAGAGAGGAAGATTTGTTGCTCGCTCCCATGATTTTCTTCCCTCGACATAAAACTTGTGTGCCTCAGGTCTAATTGAATTATCTATATTATTGACATCATCACATTTAAATTTGTGCATTAAGAGAAAGAAGATAATTTTACAAATATTTATTTAGTCTTTTCCCAATAGTGTTTGTTCATGTTGATGAAGTAATGTCATCGTATTGCCATAATTGTGCTGTTAAAGTTGGTGAGTGTGTCACGTCCAAGTGTAATGAATCTAGTCACGGTGATCGTCATTAGATTTAAAAATGGAAGGTTAAAATTTGGCAGTTGTAAATTTCATGATACATCACACCTCTTCAAATACGACAACTTTTAAATTTACACATCTTCATTCATTATCATTGTGGTAGCTTCTTGAGAATATGAATTTTGAATTTGGCAATTTCCAAATTAATGTCACCTCTAAATATGACATTTTTTGTAATCATATCATTATTTTTCTCTTCAAAAAGATTCATCATCGAATTTATAAATATCCAATTTGATAGCTTTGGGGAATGCATCAAGGCACGTGATCCAATGACCATTTCAGATTCCTGTAAAAGAAACTTAGTCACAAAAATAATGAAAGCAAGAAGCTCACAGTCCTCTTTGTGAAATATTTTGTGTCAATGATAAGAAGACACCTTTAGGAACGAATCCTGAAACTTTTGAAATCTTCCTCTATGCATTAAGATTCTGTTAAACATATTGTGCAATGTACTACAAAAAAATACGGATTCAGCACAGACTAAATCAAATGTATTCAAATCAAGAAAATCAATTTGATCAAGTGTTAATTCTTCACGAAAACATGGAACTAAATTCTCATAAGATAAAAAAATATTTTAAATGATAAGAAGAATCACACAAATGAATCAGAAAGTCTTCAAAAGACATAAAAGTAAATCTCTTATAAAATCAAGTATGATAAATTTGATGAAAATAATAAGCATGAATCTGTCCAATGACAATGAACAAATAAGCATCTTATAAAATTTAGAATTGTATAAAATTAATCTTCCAAAATGACCAATTTTATAACTCTAAATGTAGTCAACATAAAACTCGAATTACCGAATAGCATTTCCCAAAAACAAGAAAACTCAAGCATGTCAAGATTCAAATATGTTGCACCAAGCATCTCAACATTCTTGACATCAAGACATATATTTGACAAGCATATTTTTTTTCTCTTCTCCTTTTTTTCTTTCTTAGTTTTTGCACAAAAGTTTTTAGATCAAGCGAATAACAAAATATAATAACTTGCCTTTTTTTGGGTGAAAAAAAGGTTTTGATATGATTGTCAAAACCTAAGATTTTTTTGAATAACAAAAAAAAGATAATTAGACTCAAGAATCCGAAACCTCAAGCTTTGATACCACATGATACTCCCGTTAATGAACCTATCATAACGAACTACAATCAAATAAAGCGAAAAACAAGAAGGAATCATCCAAATACACAAATCAAGAAAACGAGACTATCGACCAATATACAAATCTGTGCATAAGAATCAATATCAAACTGATGAAATTTAAATGAATTGCAAAGTAAGATATTATCTGAAATTCAAGTTGGAGTTCATAAATAATAAAGAAGATATCCTCTCTCAGGGAATCAAAATTCAAGAAGACAAAGTATAACATCATATCCTAACCAAGGAGACAACCATGTTATTTATAATAGAATGTTAGACCTTTCTTCAAAAAACTAATAAACCAAATAAAATTTAATAAGCTAAAGGTCCAAATAGACTATCTAAATAATTAAGATCTAATTACAATCATTCTGATTTAATTCAAATTGAAGATATTATCAATGACAACATAATGAGGTTTCTCTCCATGCTGATAAAGTAATGACATAATATTATCATAATATTGGCTCTAAAGTTGATGTAGTGCCATGTTTAATTGTAATGGGTTTGATCGCGGAGAGCGTCATTAGGTTCAAATATCTCATTACATACCACGCCTTCTTCAAATACGACAATTTCTAAATTTATACATTTTCGTTCATCGTGATAGTTTCTAAACAATATTATCTTTGAGTTTGACAACTTTCAAATTTGTGTCACATCTGAATATGACAATTTCGTGATCATATCATTTTGTTTTCTTAATTTTATATATGAATAGTATTTATTCTCTATCATATTTATTATATCAATTTTGATCTTTTATCAAATCTGGCTATATACCCATGTAATTCTAGTTTAGTAATTAGGTCTTATGGCCTTTCTTTCACGACTTATATATCTTTTTTTCCCTAAGTTTTTAAACTTTTATAAATGTTAACTCACAAATTTATCTCATGTTAATTAACATATTTAATCTCATAAACTCGTTTACCCTTGACATTAATTAACTTCATTTGCTTCACTCTATTTCTTTCCTACGTAGCGTAGTCTTTTCTTTTCTTTTAAAGAACAACAGTCTCTTAGAAAAGTCGCTATTGACAAAATTCAATTAGTAAACGTAAATAACTAATAATCAAATAAATAATTTTGTGGATTAAATAGTACATATGGCTTAGAAATATAATTCGAAGCTACTAATTAACTTTCGTCATCTTTAGGATATAATTTTATTAATTAATTATGCTGACTAATTTATATATATGTATATACGTTAAAATTTTAAAACAAAGCTGCGCCACATATATATTGGACAAGTCGAGTAGGTGCCTCAAACGAATACAAAGTACGCGTCTCGCATACTTAACAATGCGCACAAAAGTGAGTTACATAACAAGTGATACTTTTTTTGTACAATCATCATTAAATATTGTTAAACCATATACGAAATTATCATATATATATATATATATATATATAAATTTCAGAAGAATACCTCAAGATTCCAAATCCATCTTTACAGTATTCATATTGAGGGCGCGAAGTGGAGAGATCGATCGACCATATTGATCGAGGAGCTCACACAGGAATCAAGAACTCACAAGATCTAGTGGGCAACAATGGCGCCGTCAAGGCCATACATCAGCGACCCCAGATATCGCCGCCGCCTTCAAGATGTAGTCGACGCCGCTGTCGACGGTGCCTCATCCCGGGGAACACCGGGCGCAGGAAGTCCGCATGCAACAGGGACGGCTTCCGCAGTGGCCGCCGTCGGTGGCGACTCAACCCCGCGAGCAGCAGCAGGGGAAGGAAGCACACATGCAACGGGAACGTCATCGGATGCAGAGGCCGCGTACGATGGCGTCATCTTTGGGACCGCGCCAGCTGAACCGGCACATCTCAACGCGCGGACTCTGTCCACGTTCTTGCACGACGCCGCCGGCAGGGGAACGCCGTCGGAGCGCAACTTCTTGAAGAACACGGAGATCCATGTCATCTCCCGCCCGCTGCCGGGCCTCTCGGATCGCGGCTTCGTCGCGCATTACTTGAGGAACAGCCACAGCCTCGAGCTGCGCGCGGAGTTCAACTTGCCGGAGGACTTCCTCGGGGAGGGCATCGCCTGCGAAGGATGGTTCCTCGTCGGGTTCTCCACGGCGTTCACTCCGCTGCCGCGTCGTGTCGGTTCCACCAACGGAAGCGCGGACGCTCTTGACAGGAACATCGAGTTGGGGCACGCGGTCGGATCCGTGGCGCTCGCGGCAGCGGCGTTGGGTTGGGAGGCACGTCTTCTTGGCCCGTCTTTGGGCTACGAGGCGTTGAAGCGCCTTCTGGGTCTGCGAAGCGGCACGGACCTGGTGAACGAGATGCCAGCGGCGGTCATCCTCGTGTTCCGGCGACCTCCGGACAACCCAGAGGTCGCCGTCTTGAGCGTCCCTGCATTGAAGTCGAAAATTATTGGGCTCTTCAACGACAGCATCCAGTGGAGGGGCTGCCCATGCAGCGTCAACTCGCCAAACGAACGTACGGATTACCTTTGTCGGTCCTTGATATGGACCGAGATGACCGACGGCGCCGAGCACGTGAGGCTGGAGAAGATGCTCCCCGGGTTCACCGGTGAAGGCTACGAGTACAAGCCTCCTGCGACCCTGAGGCAAGCGCTCAACTCGAGAGGAAGCATCCCGGTGGCCGATTTCGACGAGAGCTACAGCACAAGCCTCGCGGACTTCCAGCAGTTCGTACTGCGCTGCTGCCCGGGCGACATCGCCGAAACGGACGCCGGGCGCCGGGGCTCCCGCTTCCCGCACGGCGTGCTCCCGTGGCTCCCCAGAGTGAACGTGTTCTTTTACGTGAACAGGGTGGAAGGGCTCGAGCCCGGAGTCTACTGCTTGGTGCGTAACCGAAGGCATTTCGAACTGGATCCCGAAGCAGAATTAGGCGCGGCCGCGGCCGCGACCAGCAGCTCTGATGTCTCGTTCCGGTATCCCCCGTACCTTTGGAGGCCGACCACCCTCGGACACCAGGCCCTTGGGGCATTCTACCTCTTCAGGCAGCAGGATGACTCCGTGCCTCCCCCCTGCTTTAACGTACGTACTACGTACATATAAACTTAACTTGTTGTGCGCCTTCTACTTTGAATTAATAGATGGAAGTTGTGCAGGTTGAGCATAAGAAGAGCTCATTCGTAGTGGCGATGGTTGCGCCCTATCTAGATGTCATGAAACAATCATATTTCATGTACTCGAGGCAGATGTGGGAGGCAGGGTTTCTAGGGGAGGTGTTGGCTGTGGAGGCCCAGGCGCAGGGCGTCTCAGCGCATATGATTCCCTCCAAAGACTACCACTATGGCTTCAGTAAGCATCCGTGCATGCATGCATGTATTATATACGTACGTACATGTGGTTCTAGAGTTGCTTGTTACTTATCTCTTCTTGTGGCTTTGTTTTTCCATGCTGTGTGTGCAGTGCAAACTGCTCTGAGCATTAACAAAGAAAATGGCGAAGTCATATGTGCGTATGCCATTGGAAACGATAAGCAAGAAGACGAAAACATGGTATTGAAGGCATTAGGTTGCTTCTGCCCATGCTTCGGCCCTTGTGCTTCGGCCTTTGAAAATTAGATTACGAGGAAAAGTAACCAGTTGCCGACTTGTTGCCTCTTAAGAGCATTTCTTTTTTCTTTCCATTTTTTTTCTTTCACATGAAGGAATTTTATGAGGGTTCGATCATTCTGCTTTCTGCTATAATGCTCTGGCAGTTGTATGAGATATGACGAGAACAGAACAGTGCACTCTTGTTAGGCCTTTGGAAAGTTTATAAAGAGATATCAAATGATCTTTTCTTCCATCATAAATATCATTGTTTTTTTTTTCTCAAGGAAATAGTTAAGAATTAGAATTTTTCTGACCATAAATTAATCTTAATGAGTTATATGCACCTACTTAGTTGCTAGAACAAGCATGTCAAAACTAATCAGATTACTGGCATAAATGCAGTCCATATGTATATATATATATATAGTGTGTGTGTGTGTGTGTGTGTGAGAGAGAGAGAGAGAGAGAGAGAGAGAGAGAGAGATGTATAGAATCAAAATATTCTAATAATCACAAGTAATTAGAAATTTTCATTTTAAAAATTTAAGCAAATGAAATAATAAAGAGGGGGCAAAATTACAAAATATATGTTTCTTAACAATAAATTAAACATGTATGTTGATATGTTGATGCAACAAAGCTGATTATATATATAACACACATTTGGATGCATGCATGCATTCCCCTCTCATACTATGATAGACCACCAAGTTAGGAATAAGCTCATGAAACTCGATAGTGCAATCCAATGGACGTGACAGGCTTCGCTTATGACAGGAGAACCTACAATTTCATGAACAATAAAAAGGATATATTAGAGCATAATTATAGCGAAAACAAATCAACTTATTAATCTTTCTTTCATCCTTCAATATATATCTACCTAAAATCTTTCTAAATTTTTTACTTTGGGTTCCTTAATTAATACTTAGTTATATCGCTTGATTAATTCCAATAATATTCAAAGATACTATATAAGATAGTGAAGAGTTTGTCACCTGCACCTGTCTACAAATTAGTTCTTCAAAAATTATATGATCCTTCCTATTTATAATTCGTAGAAAATAGAAATATAATTGACTAACTTTCATACCTTGTGAAGGTGGAGGTGGAAAATGTGAAGGCTCAGAAGCTGAAAAAAGAAACATAATAAAAGAAAGTTATGGTTGTATGTTTTCTCTTTCTTATTTAACAAGCTATTAATTATAAATTATATGTCAAATACTTTTAGCAGGTTTTCAACTGAAAACACATTTAGAGAGAAACAATTAAAAAATGTTGTTACAGAAACAATTTTATGATAGATAACTAAAATGTTGTACCTGGAGAAGACGACGAGGTAGATGGTTGCGAAGCTATAAATAAAGAGAAGAAAACGAAGAAATTAGAAAAACGATTGTCTGTTAAGATTATGTAAAGTTGGTAGATACACTACAACAAAGTTTATTCTTGAATATTTTTTTTAAATCGACCCATATGAATAGGAAATATGCATGGGGCTTTCCTTTATTGGTTACAGAAGGAAGCTCATTATCCTAATGCAAATAAAGATAGATGTAAATAGTAATATGGCCGAGAAAATAGAAATAGAAAATTGAAGAACGTAGAACAAAGCATTATTTAGTTGAAGGTACTTTGTCATTGGCATTGATAACTTTATTCTCGTGTGTTGATAAGGACAATCGATTATTTGTTTAATTATATATATTTAAGTATTTAGTCAAATTTGAAGGTTTTCTAAATTCACGATTGATTGAGTGCATACCTGGAGGAAGTGGAGGCGAGGGTGGAGAAGTAGAAGGCGAAGCAGAAGGTTGTGATGCTAAAAAAACCAATATATAATTAAACAATATTACATGGATGAAATATATAATTAAAGTCTCTATATAAATATGTGGGTTTTTTATCATAAAAGACATAAAATAAATGAACAAACAGTAATCGCATTAATTAATTAATGAGCACCTGGAGAAAGTGGAGGCGATGGAGGCGAAGAGGAAGGTGGGCCAGAAGGTAGTGACGCTGCAAAAGAAAAATAAACAAACAAATCGATTAGTTAAATCATTATTTCATAATGAGTTTTTATGTTTTTAAAATTGATATTGATCTAAAATTTAGTATTTTTAGGTGAAGAATCTCTATGTTTATAAATATATATAGAATAATAAAAGCAAAGGGTTTAATGTAGTGTGCAAAGAAGGTTCATGTTACACCAAAAATTATATATTATCAAAACTATTTAACCCTAATAAGCTAATACACCAATGATTATTTCATAATGAGTATTTTACGTTATTTTATTTGATATTAATCATCGGCGTTCAAAAGAATATAACATTCATTTTTAAAATTCTAATCCTTTTTAGGTAGAAAAACTATATGTTTTATAAATAAATAAATATAGAATAATAAAAGCAATGGAGAAAATACCAATAGTAAGGGTTTAATATATAGGCTAATAGACCAATAATTAAATTTTGCATGCACGGCACGGCTTGGGAATGCTACGAGGAGGGGGAAAACGGATACCCGGCGCAGAGCAGAGGTCGAGGGTGGCGACGCCGCAGCTGCTCAGGAGAAGGAGCGCCTGGTCGCCTGTGGTGTTAAGGAGCATCAAGATGTCCGGGCTGGCGAGGAGGGAGCAGACGCACGACAGCTCGGTGTCCACCGCCTGGGTCAGCGGCATGCAGCACGTCAGCGGCGGCGTTGTCATGGGGTCCTGCAGTGAGGCCGCGCACGGCAGCANGACGGCCACCGACGACATGACCGCGACCACCAACGCCATGATCATCGCAATTGCCTTAGCCATCTCGAGCACAAACGATCGAGCAATCCTGTGTTGTGTTGGCGGTCATCTCATTTCTTTCAGTACTTATATATGCGTAGATGATCAACTAAAACTGTGGATGGGCGTGTTTGGTATTTGTTTTTTTATGATGGAAGTGATCGTGAGGTACGTGTAGTATAATATTATATTGGGATTTGGAGTTCATATTGGTAAACTTTTGAGATTGTTGGAGGCCACTTTGTGCAGGTTGAAACATTTGTGGAATTTATAAATGCCCCCATGTATATGTATTTTCATCAATTGCGTGAGCAGCACCAACGAGATGACGATCATATATAATGTTTTATGCCAAATAACTTTTTTTGCATTGTTTTATGACATATATTATATATGGGCTAGCTAATGAGTGGAATTGATTAATAATGAGTTTCACCATTTTTTTGTTTTCTTATTTCCACTTTTTCTTTGTTTTCATGTCGATCTTAATGTTTCAAATGCAGCGTTTAAGTTTTTTTTTTATTTTACTTGTTCTACGTAATAATAATGTTTGTAAAAACCTTTTATTATGCAAGAAAAATGAAGAAAATGTTGATTCGATAAATTTAAACATATGAATCAAAATCATGTTAAATGAATCTCAAAAAATAAATTTAACCATATATTTCTTTGTATGTTGGATTTAACTAAATATATTGGTTAGAGAGTGTTGAATTTAAGATCCCGAGATTGTTTTGGTGATCACAAATTTGTGAGGGAACTTAGTTTGGACTAATGTGCTTTTTGAATTGCGTTTTGAAAGAGAGGATTTTCATATTCAGAGATTGATAGGTCGACTGAAGTTGATGAACGAATGACCTATGCACATAGAAGACATAACAGAAAAATCATATGTGTGGAGCGGTCGTTCAAAGGAGGTGAAGTGGTCGATCGATGTGAAAAACAAAGATCAAAGAAGTAAAGTCAAAGACTGAGCGATCGA
>LTAE01016374.1:0-10516 GCA_001647135.1 Pontederia paniculata
TCTTCATCTCTGATCGACCAGTCCTCCTCTGATCCCTCACCGATCTTCATTGTCGATCGCCCTCTTTACACCTTCGGTCGACCATCTGTGCCTTCCTCCTCCATATACACTTTCTAATATTGGTCGACCGTTTATGCTTCGCTGCTGCTCATATGCTCTCCTGCTCTGATACTGGTCGTCCGCTTATATTCTTAGGACACCCACTGTACACATATGGTTCTTCTGATATATATTACGTGCGCAGTGGTCGTCCATTCGTTTAGGCTCAGGTCGACCGCTGTACTGAACTTGAATATATTCTGGTACAGAAATCAGCTCAAACAAATTCATTAGTACAGACTGAGTTCACTTACAAATTTGTGATCATTCAAAACATTCTCGGGATCCTAGATTCAACAATTAGATTATGTTATTCCTCATACATATAATCATGCACTTAAAGCATACATTCCCGAACTAAGCTTGTAATTAATTCGAGCATATATCATATTTATTATTTATAAATTTTAGATTTACACAATCATCACCACGTATGAACTCAAATATTCTATTTATATCATTAATTACAAAACATATTATGGTATCCACTTTACCTTAATAGTAATTAATTAGCATGCTTGTCGTTACCTCCTAATCACCATATTCATAAAGGAACCAACTATATGTTAAATCATACGAAAATGGGAATTGCTCATACCCATCAGCACTTATATACATAATCTAACTATATCAATTGACATGAAGCTCATCATAATATATAACAAATACCACATGTTCGTTTCTAATGAATATCTAATGCTTTTTCCCATTATGTAGTTAAGTTATTAATTATATTCTTAACATCATTATCTATTAGTTTCCAATAGGAGATTAATTACTTTCTTATTCATACACCACTTATCATTCTAAGCATCAGATTCATTATAATTAACCATATACACATAAGCATCAACACTAATCATGTCAGTTAAGATTATCATATTCACATCTGTTTACACATATATACAAACACATAACCTCATATCCATTGCTTACATAACAATGCACTTATCTCTATATATATATATATATATATATATATATATATANCCTATTCACATAAAAAAGACTAATAAGCAATTGAACAGAATTAATATTAAATATATTAAATCAAAACGAAAAGAAATATTCGGATTAGATAATATGACGAGATAGAAAAAATAATCCAAGACTATGACTAAGAATAGTATATTTAAACAATATTAAATTAGTTTTAAAAATATAGACAATATAAAAAAATATCTAGTTAATCTACGAATAATAACATCCAAAGAGCATACCAAATCTGTGCTAGTATCATGGGGTAGATCAAATTATCTTAAAATATATGAACGGATGTGATTTATTTGCTATAGTAAAATGGAAGAATAGCACACCGGTGTTGGAAAAAACCATTTGGCGTCAGCGATGGCAACGAGGAGCACAACGTTGTGGGGACTTAGTGGCGAATCATGTAGATCGTTGTGCGATCCTGATGACAATTGGATTCACCAACTAAAAGATGATAATAGACGCAATCGGGAAACACTGCTGATGGACGAGAGGCGGCTGTAGTGACGATGCCCGCCAGGAGAGACGAAGAACGCGGCGGGGTCATATGACATCATCGACTGGATCCAATGAGTGTGACGATCTTGACTCTCCTATTGTCGTATGGGGATCAATCCCCTGCGCGGCAGCTGCGCGCGCGTGCCCCTGCACAGGAAGCCATGTGAGGGAGGTGCTGACTTCTCTTCCGAGAAAAAAAAATGTATTAATAGAAATAGGGTTAAGAATATTACCTTATCTACTAAAGAAGAAAAATGTATGATTAAATTAAATAAAGAAGTATTTATAACTAATTTACTTTATCATAAGATATAGTTATAATTTATTATAAGTAGTTATACCTAATTTAATTTATCTATATAAAATATAATTTGTAATCAATAATTATATTTTTAATATTAAAATTAATTAAAATGTAACTCAAACTCTTTTTCATTATCAAATAATAAAACTAAATTTTTAATCTTTTAAGACTCAAACATTATAATTGCATTATCAAAAGACAAATTTAAATTTTTAATCTTTAGAATCATTATTAACCTTTAAAATAATATATTGATATAAATAAATGATAATAATAACCATATATGTTATAGGAAATAAATAATATATATTATTTAAAACAAAGATAAATCTAGTTGTGACAAGTGTTATAATGTGATGTCATCCAACAGAAGTAATAATTATTATTTAAATATAGATTTAACAAAAATAAAATATGAGTTTGACTTAATTTATAATTAGATCTCTTAAAAATTTAAAGTTTAATCTTTATATTATAACTCTTATTTTTTTTTTACAATTTAATAATTCCACAATTATTTAATTGAAAAAAAATAAAAAAAATGAATAATGTTATATGATTAATTTCATAGGAATTATCATAAATTATTTTCATCAATGAATTTTTTGATATATGTAAAATTAAAAAAAAACTTGTTGTTATCTAAAATACTACCTAAAGCGTCTCTATTCTTCGCAACAGTTAGGATGCAACTCAAGTGTTGCTATATAGAGACATAAATTATTTGCGTTGTGAATTTGGAGACGTAATATCAAAGTGTGGTTATAATCTGAACTAATATAAGAACACTTAAATTATTGTTTCTTAATTTTAAAAAAAAATTAGGATGCAAATTGTAACGACATCCTTAATACTTTATAATAACTAATATAAGGATACTTAAATTATAGAGACGTAAATGATTTGCGTTCAGAATTTGGAGACGAAATATCGAAGTATGGTTATGATCTGAACTAATACAAGAGTGCTTAAATTATTCTGTTTTAATTTTTAAAAATTAGGACGTAAATTATAAATAACGTCCCTAATACTTTATAATAACTAATATAAGAACGCTTAAATTATAGAGACATAAGTTATTTGTGTTGAGAATTTGGAGACACAATATCGAAGTGTAGTTATGATTGTAACTAATATAAGGACGCTTAAACTATTGTGTCTTAATTTTTAAAAAAATAGGACGCAAATTGTAGTGGCGTCTTTAATACTTTATAATAACTGAGACGCTATAAGCAAGTGTCTCAAAAATTGCACACTTTGAATAAAAGGACAACGCTATGTATTGCGTCCTTAAGAATGTGTCCCTAGATGACCATTTTGTTGTAGTGTGATTACGACAATGAGTCGACTAAATGAAGAAAAAATGTTCACCAGATGATGACAAGTTTATAATACGCGCTCAATCATCCCTCATGGCGCTGGTGATGCACTATCGCGTTCGATGATGACTGGTATAGAAATCAGCATGATGCCGTGAAGAAGAGGGGATCAAATTCACATAATCATGTCTCCAACTCTCTGCATGCCGGTGAATCAACCCCCTTGTTCATAAAAATACACATGAAATCTCAGTCTAAATCCATCAAGGCATCATTCAAAATCTGCACCCAACTTACAAATGAAGAAGCCGCGAAGAAACACGCTCCATAGTCGCCAGATTTCCTTCCCGTGTCGACATCGATCTCTCAAATTGCGGTCGCACATACTCCACCAGATCGTTCGATGCTAGTGTCAATGGACGTGCTTCGTCGAGCTCCTTTGTGTCGTACCATCTAATGATTGGAGCAGCATCGGAGGAGCTGCCATCGGAAAGTCCATGGTGTCAAATAGCGGCGTCGAACTCTCACACACACACGAGAGAGAAGGAAAGAGAGAGAGAGAGGGAAGAGAAAATGGGAAAATACTGGCCCTTTTTTTAAAAAAACCTAGGCCATGTGTTGATCACCCAATGATAAGAGAAAATGGGAAAATACTGGCCCTTTCTTTAAAAACATAGGCCATGTGTTGATCACCCAATGATCGATCAAGTTTATATTATTATTTTTTCCTATTTTTAGATTGGGTCGTTTCATTACTACACCCATAAAAAAAATTCGTCCTCAAAATTTGTAGGTACTTGAAACCTAGAGCAGGCATCTCCATATATCTTCTAACTCGCATATGATTTCTTCGCATATCACTAGCACGCCTCGCTTGTGAAATCATGTTATGTCAAATCTTTCCATGCTTACATAAGTTATTTCTCAATGTACTAATCCTTTCATGATAAGCTTTAAGCTTTTGTGAAATGTAGAAATAATGAATATATTATATATATTCTTGTTGGCGCTACTGGCAATGATAAATTATCATTCACAAGTTTCACTCACTTAGATATCCCATAGATCCAAAAGATCTAACATTAAATTTCCTTATAATTTCAAACCTCCAAATTTATATTTTCTCCGAAGAATAATTAGAACTCCATATTGAACTAGAAAATAAAATTTGATCATCATGACTACTTTTAACAAGCTCTTGTCGTTGAGATAAAAATTTTCTCACCAATTCCATATAACTTAAATACTATCTTCTAATAGACTTGAGGCATTTTTCCCTCTCATTGTTAAATACAACTTAGAATTTGACATTCAATTCAAGATTAAAATTTATCAAATCTACACATCCTTGATTTTTTTCTAGTCTTATTTATAACTCATATTCCCTCTTGTTATTATTGGCATTAAACGAATTTTCAAACATCAGATGAAAACTAAATTCCATCAAAATATATGAAGCAACTCCAACTTGACATTGACTTGCCCAATGATTTTTTTTTCTTTCAATCTTTTGCTCCTCTTTCAAAAACTTATGATGGCTAATGTTTGTTTAGATGGATTAGGATGGCTAAAGTTGGTTCGGGCTCTCAATCGAGGATTGGAAGGCGTCCCATTTCAGTCACTCTTTTCACGAACTTTTTAACCAACAAACCACATATTTTCACGTTGATGGCTCGGTATGAGCTCTTGAATCGATTATCAGAGGTGCACCACTTTGATCAATCTTTCGATGAGCTTTCAACTAGTCCATCCAATATGCTTAACTAGGCAATGTATTAAGGATAATGAATCTCAGTCGGATCATAGTAGGTCGAGAAATGACAACTATAACAGTCAACGAGACTAAATAAGACGTGATGAACGAGTGTGAACAAAAAATTGACTACAAGTCTTTACTCGAGGATGATGAGTCACAGTCAACGACAACTAAGATAATAATTAATACTAATTATAATTGGTATGATACACCTTGATCAATAAACAATTTCAAAAATTGATAGCCATGATTAATACTCACCAATGATCTTGAAATCGATAAAGATGAGCTAGAAATAAATATTGATTCCATAATCAACAATGACAAGTCATGTTCGACAATGACAAACCATAGGTTGACAACATTGTCATAAATCGATAATGATGAATCATGACAAATAATGATTTTTTAAAGGATCATGATAAATAATGATGAAATAAGAATGGGGAATAACTACTTGATCAATGTTGATAAGTCATATTTATAAGTCAATGTTATGTGACTAAGAATCATGACTTATGCCAACAAATCGAAATCAGTATTCGATAATTGACAATGATGAATCATAAAATGGTAGTCGATTAATAATCAGTCGCAAATCATTTAATTCGTAATTGAAAATGATGAATCGAACATGATAATGGATCACGAAAATTATGTGAGATGATTAGGAATATTTAATGAAATATATCGATCATGATAATCACGAAATCCATGAAATTAATCCGATCGTGACAAGTAATTAGCGCGAAAATAATGAGTGCTCAAGATTAACAATGATATCTCAAACATCCTCCATCTTTAATTATGAATCACGAATCGTGATAACAGGACAAGAGTCCATGAAATCTAATCGCCAATATTATTTCGATCCTCATATCTTACATCATTATATTTGTCTATCCATAAAGATTCAACTCAAAGTAAACTAAATGATTCATCTTATTACTCGAGAAACTTTTCTTCATCATAATGAGGACAACATCCTTTTGTCACCTATATATAAGAAGATTTGTTGAACCAATAATAAATGAATAGAGTTTTGTGCTTAATGAAAACAACATACGAGGTATATGAGTGCAAAATCATAAGATTGAGTCGAAGAGTGATGCATCTTTATTTAAGAAGATCAATCCTTTAATTATATCATGGTTAATGCCAAGATACAAAGTTGTATTATTGTCCATCTTGTGTACCCTTAATCTGAGCAAAGGTAGGACACTCAGGTCTCTATCTTTTTTTACTCTCAGCCTTAGGTTATTGATTTGCCTCGACATAGGTGGCACGGTCAACTACACCCATTTGCTCATGGATATGAAAAATAACTTATCAATATAGAAAATATTCATGTCTTGGTCAAAAGTATTGACAAGGATTTTCCAGCTTGACAGGAAAAAAATTACACTATGGAATTATCTATTTCATGTGATCAACTCTTTCTTTTTTCCTCACGATCAGAAATATAATTGTAGCACTTATGAAAGATTTTACTATTCCAATCGATTCAAGGTCGGATCATATGTTTCACTCATGCTATTCAACTAAATAAAAAACGATCTTGACTAAGGCACTCAGCCTAAGTCTTTTTTTCTCAAGTTCATCTATTTGAACATTCACTCAAGTTTTATTATCTAGATTTCAATTATTTTCGAGTTTTGCTCACTCTCAAATTCACCACTGTCATTATCCTTGGATTTGCTTCTCTAGCAAATTAAATCGTACTTACTAGTATATATAGTTTAATCAAGCGATACTAGCTCAATGGGACCTTCTTCACTATGTCAACCTATATGTTGAGTCTACACTTATACTTGAGCCATTTAATCAATCGACTACATTTTGATCACTTTTATTGCATATCTAAAGTCATTTAACTTATAGTTCTTTTAGAACATCAGTAATCATATTAATTACAAGTCTCTTTGTACAACTAAGTATTCCACATATACTATCACCATAGGTTATCATATCTATCATATTTCTTTTTCACTTCTCGAAAAGCTTCGAGAATAATCTAAAAGACACATAATACACTCTTTATCGGTCTAATCTCGACCAAATTATTCCATGTATAATAGACCTCGATAACAACCAAGAGTTAGAACTATCAAGTCTCGACATCAACCAAGAGATATCATTCATAATAGGTCCCAACATCGACCAAGAGATACTGCTCCTTACAGGTCCCGATATCGACCAAGAATTGTTATAATAATAATATTTTTCATTAAGTTAATATCAACTTAGCATTTTCCATCAATAATATATGCCTTAGTTAGAAAAGTTTCCAAGTTTTGCATCTATATCCTGCATTGCGTAGAATGATCACAAGCTAACATAGCATTAGCAGTATGTGTATATAAAACATGAAATAACTCATATCAATGCTAACAATGTCATATTTACTCTAATTTGCGTATCAAATTATATTTCATAACCTATCTATATTCGAGCATATACCAATTTGCTTTTGACGACCTACATCATGATGCTACTTTCGGCATCCATATTATCACAAGTTAAAATCAATATAAACATTAAGCATCAAGCATCGACATATATACATGCACACAAATATAATTCAAACAAGGACATGCAAAATTTTTCAATTTTATTTTACCCCAACTCTACCCACGTCCTTGTGTTGGACCTAAAGCTTGGGCTTTGATACCATACTTGTCACGCCCCAAACCCGATGCTCAGGATGCGACAATGGGTGTTACGATATTTCACAAATTTAAATTCAAACTCTAGTAAACAACAATCAATATAATAACTAATGGCTCAAAAATAAATTAAGTATAAGATTTGCCAAAAAATTCGGCATGACCTTTGCTAAAAATTGACAATTCGTCAAGTACAATAAGGAATAGGGCCAACCCTGAATCATATAATCTCAAGTGAATCAAATATAATAAAAGTAAAGGGCCAGATGCCCGAAGGGAGTTCACACCACTCCGAAATACGATAACGGAATGAAAGGCATAAGGGTTTAAAGAATAGGCTAAACCTATGGACATGACAAGAATAGGAAAGAATACAAGTCTCATCTCTCCAAAACTCTCATACACACACAATCTAATTATCTCCCCTTTATAATTCCCTATGAGCATTCAAAGCCACAAACAACCTATCCTCGAGGAGTACCTCCTCATCCTCCTCACTTACAAAATAATAAAAAAATAGAGGGGTGAGCATGAAAGAGCTCAGTGAGTGAACAATGGCTCCATAAAATATTTAAACCATTTTAAAAATAATCCAATGGAAATCACATTTGAAAAGCCATCATCAAACACTCAACAAGAGTTTAAATCATACATAGATTGGTTCATAAAAAATTAGATGCAACTCATATTCAAAGTTAAAACATGCTATGCATGAACTATAATTATGTGTCATGACACCTCACCATTTGTGAGCACTTATGCATGCTAAGTATACATGTAAATCACTAGCATGTACACTAGTGGGATCAATTAATAGAGAATGAGTAGAGTGTCGATTCCACGAGGAAATTGTTATCCTAAAGTTAACTCACTAAACTAAATAGAGGGGTACAATGATCTTGCATAAGATATAGTCAAGAGAATTAAAATAAAACAATTGATAATGGTATGGTCATTAAGCGTCAGCATGATGACATCAAGCACTGGACTCAAATGAATAAATAGGGAAAAGTATAACTTAAAAGATTAAAATTCACATTCACCAATTCTTAAGAGGATTAAGGTTTACCTAAAATTTGATATCCTCTTCAGGATACATCAACTATCTCAAACCTATAGACTCTATTGCTCTTCTCCAAGATGACAATCTAATCTATTAAGGTTTTGAGATGCAATGAACTATAATCCCTAAATTATGAATTGTTCCTTTTCAGGATGACAATCTCAAGACCTCACACCCGACATTCCTCCCTAGGATGATACTCAGTGTGGTATGACATTTGACTAACAGAATTCATAGATCAGTTCAGACAGTAAGATGAAATCAAAATCTGCTATTCCTCTACAAGATGCTAATAGATCATAACATCATACAAAGCATGAAAGGCATTAAACACATCATGACATACACAGAAGAAGTTGGAGAAATTTAACTTTATATAAAACTAGGGTTTCTCCAGGTTTTCCCTTTACAAAAATAAAATCTTCAAAAAGAACTATAAAAATACATGAGAGTTCATCCAGCTATACAATAGGAGAAGAGATTAAAATACAACAATAGTTATTCACAGAAGTTTTGCACCTTCTAGTCAACGATCCAGCAGCACTTCATCTTCTCCTTCTTTAGGTTCTCCCAAGCTTGAAGCATCCCCCAAATGAGGCTTTGGGGTTATTTATAAGCGGGAAGAATCCTAGACTTGAGGGAAATCGTCCAGGGGAAGATCAAAATCCAAAAATAGATATTGACCATCATAAATAGACTTGAAACAACCTTTAAAACGTAAGAAATCGCGCATGACGAACATTGTCATGGCCCGTAATAAAAATGTCATGTTCGTGACCGAATACTTGTATTGGGTGCAGTTCACATCACGACCCATGGGAAAATTATCACGGCCGTGATCAAACAATGATATATGGTCGCATATGTGTCATGGCTCGTGATCTGGAAATCACGGCTGTGACCGAATACTTGTCTTTTTTTTCATAATGTGTCACGGCCCGTGACAAAAGTGCTACGACCGTGACCAAATAGTTTTAGCATGTCACACCCACAACATGGACATGATCGAACAACATATTTTTTTTCTGAGGAAGTCATGGCCCGTGATCTGGGAATCACGATCATGATCGAAGCATTGTTCCTCCTTCCATTGACATCACATCCTGTGACAGAATTGTCGTGACTGTGACTGAAACGTAGTTTTCTCCTTTTTGTTGTCATTGATGACAGAAAAAGGTACACTTATTTAGGTTGACCCCGTTCCCGAAAAGCTTACCCCAATAACCACTTTCGTAAACAATTTGTGCTGAATTATTTCCATTTTCTACTTTTTGAATATACAGTATCATCATTATTGGATTTTGGGAATTTAAGAAGGTTTTGACCAGATTTCATGATTTTAGTTGTTTGAGCATTTGAAATTTGAAATCTTTTCCGTCAACATGCTTGCCGGAAAATAAACTAGTAGCAGAAAATCTAAAGTCGTCCGGCGTCCGTCCTCCCCCCTCTTGTGTTCTGCCTCTTCTCCTTTTAAAGAGTCTTCAGCCCTGTGCCACAAGTCATGCTCCAGGCTGGCAGGTAGACTTCCAAATCTGACACCCCAGATCTCGGCCCAGGCTATTTTGGCCGGTAAGATTCCAGCTATTATGGCAAATAAAATCTTCACCTGAGCTAATATGACAGAAAAGATCTCGGTCAGGGCTGTTATAATAAGTAATATCTAGGTGATTATATCAGGTAAGGTCTGGGTTATTATGGAAGTTGATCTTGGACTATTATGGCAGTTATCCTGGGCTGTTATGGCAGTTCTCCTGACCCTCCAGCTGCAGCGAAAAAGGAAAGATTTCAAATTTCAAATGCTCAAACAACTAAAATCATGAA
>LTAE01016407.1:0-11368 GCA_001647135.1 Pontederia paniculata
CCAATTTGCGGTGATTTTTCGGCTGATTTACGGCTAATTTACGACCAATTTAACGGCCAAATAACGGGTAATTTTCGACCAATTAGCGAGTAAAACGACGAGGGATTTCTTTTTTTGAATTAAAAAATACCAACATTTCAGCGGCACATTTACGGCCAATTAACGACCAATTTACGACCAATTAGCGATTATTTAGCGAGGAAAAACTTTACTCGCTAAGGTCGGGGAATTTCGTCCGGCAAAACGTTTCGACGCCCATTTACTCGCTAAATGCTCGGTAAAGTATTTGGCGAGTAAATAGCGAGTAATTAGCGGGTAATTCTTTACTCGCTAAAAGCATATATTCTTGTAGTGGACAGAGAGAATCTCTCCTTTGGTTTCCGCGATCTCCTTCCTTCCTGGGTACTCTCTAATATTAAATCCGCGCCTATTTCTTCCTCAATAGATTAAAAGTCGAAGAGATGGGCTTCATGCGCTGGTTCTTGAAGACGTTGGAAGATCAGATCGACCATGTTGTTATGCTCTAAGGGGGCAACATTGGATCTGGGGTAGACCTATGCTTTTGAGAACTCCCGGATTCTAGAGCTTGGGGCTTTGGAGAGAGAGGAGGAGTGAAGTCAGTAAAGGAAAGATGAGGAGAAGAGAACGGATAGTTTTATTGGAGAGCCTCCGAAATTCTCTAGAAGGACAACTGGGTGGATCGAGTTTGATGCATCGCGATCGGGGATCGAAAAGAGCCTCGGTTGTGCCACGCACTAGTGTCCTATCCTCCTCAGAAGAGGCATCACCTAGCACGTGACCTCCAATAGATCTATCCATTGGTGGGCACATCTCATATGGACCCTTAGATTGCCGATTAGGGTTTTGAAAACTCTTTGATGTATGGCTGAGATCAATTTCCACTATTAGGGCATTGAACCGGTTCGCAGTCAGTTTGAGAAGTCACACCTGGTGTTGGACCGGAGCAAGTTCAGAGTGGCGCCCCCACCCCCACCCATCCAACCCCCCCTTCACGGGTTCCTAGAGGGTCGTCCCCGGAGGTGGCCTCTATCGGATTCTGGCGAGCAGGAGAAAGGAGCACAACCAAGGCCCAACAAAAAGGCCTTCTCTAAAACTGTGTCTAGGAAGTCCTTGATATGGCATGAGTTTAGATAATGCCCCAACTTACCACAATAGAAACAAAAGAGGGGAAGGTTCTCATAGGTTACCCTTTGAAAGAAACGTTCGTCGTCCGTTAGGCGAATCCATGTGCCTTGCTTTATTGGGGTGGCCAAATCTAACTCCACACAGACTCTGGCATATCTCATCTTTTCCCCCTTCATCGTGTGGTTGTATAACTTCAGCGGATTTCCAAAGATGGCAACAATGCATAGAATGGTGTTAGCGTTGCCTAGTTCAAAAGCTAAACCTGGTAATTGCAACCAAACTGGGAAAGTAGTTAGTTGTTCATTATATGGTCTAAAGAAATATTTAGTTTGTGAAATGTTTAGAATGTTACCATTGATATGCCAAAGTCCATTGGTTAGAATATTTAATTGCTCGGAGTTGTTACCGAACATAAACAATAAGTAATAGTTACCCAACTCAACTATCTTAATGGTGAAGTGAGATTCCAGAGTAGAGAGAGATCGACGTGCAACTGATCTAGGGAGAATTCATTCCCCATGAAGCGACCCATAAGACACATTTGCAGATCTTCCTTCCGTTTGGCGATCTCGTCCTTCTGGATAATGACTTCATCGGTGACAAACTCTTGAATAGCTTGGAGAGTTTTCTTTGTCAGTTGAGGAGGCCTGATGGCCCTAGAGATCTCACCGATGAGTGTCGAATACGCACAATATGCAACCAACTTGGAGTGGGTAAGAGAGGAGGTTGAAACTGAGGGTTTGATGAGGGAGCATTTAGGTGAGTGGAGCTTGAAGGCCAGGCGAAGTTTGGAGGGAGGTGGCGAGGAAGAGAGAGAAGGGNTCTAAAATATATTAACTATCAAATAAATCAATTATTACATGTATCCATCTTATTTTATAAAGCTCATATATATATTTTATACACAATATTTTTTACTTAACTATTATTTTCTTATTTCACGTTTTCTCTCCAATAAATAAGGTATTTAAAATTTACTTGTTATATATTTATGAATTCTTAAAAAATGATGTAATTTTATATAATAATCTAGCTTAAACCTTTTCTTTATCGTGACATACATTATTAGCAATTTTTTCCTCCATTCTCTATTGTCATTAGATTCTCTTCCAACCTAGTATGAAAGTTATTATTTCCATTAAGTTAATTCTTTTTTTATCATTATACATGTGACTTTGTTTAAATTGTCTGTTATTCTTATTGATAAATATTATCTTTCTTTAATTTTTCTTTGAAGTTATTGAGATTAATGAAAAACTATTTTGTAATTTGATAAATTATTAAAATTATTGTCTGATTCATTTTAATATTGACATTTATATATAGATATAATTAAATAAAGATGAAATTTGAAAAGAGAAAATTAGAGTAAAATTTTCATCTCCAGGTGTATACATGTACGTATGCTGATATATCTAGATATTGATTTTATATTCTTTAGGAAATCTTAAATTTACGAGTATATATTTATATAATCTATGTGTAAAAACTATATTTGTGTAATTTATATAGTTATTTATCTAATAATGGTGAATAATATAATGTCATATATTTGATTATTCTTTAAGTTTCTTAGAGTTATTAAAAGAACATATAATTAAGAATAATGTACATATTATTTTTATCAAAGTTAATTAAATAATACTTGACATTAGTGAACCCACTAACATTTATTCATGGCTCCGTCACTCGGTACTTGGTGTTATAATTCTTACAATTTTCAGATGTTAGAATATTGAGCCCATGCCAATTTGGAGGCATTGGCATCCCCAAACTAATTTTTTTAAAAAATAAAGATATACTCTATTTAAATAAAGTATATCAAACTTTTATCATTTAAATTATTAGATTAAAATTTATAATTAAAATAAATAAATAAAAAAATGAATCTTAAATAGATTATTTATTTTAATCATATATATTAAATTCAATGATCCATCAAATAAAATATACGGTGTACCGTGTACCCTACTTAAATACGATACACATTCATTAAATCCATAAAAATAATAAATATATAACTTTATAATCTGCCCTCTCACCTTGTTACTATGACCAATAACGGACCCCATGTATCATTTCCTTTTCTATAAACATACTAATATATAAATAATATATATATCTATTTATATGTTTGTCCCTCTAAAATAAACCTCTTACTTGTCAAATATATTAATTTTTATTTTTGATACCATTATTTTTGAATTTTAAAATATTAATTCATTGTTTTTGTTAACAATTTTAGTTGTTAATATCTTTTATTATACTTTGATCTATCTCGGAATATTTAAACGTTTGTCCATGACTATGGCCGTCAGCCACCTTCTCTCTCATGGTGATGCCATGGGTAGATTAAGAATTAAGCTAGGTTAAGCCCTAGTGCGCTTATACATGAGCTGTGGTAACCCATCATGAAAGACTACCACTTATCCTTGAGATGATGACCCAATGTAGCTGAAAATATCGATCCAAGCCGCGAGAGATGGCACCCGGAAAATTAATATACAAAAGTTTTTATGGTCAAGACAATTGAAATCACTTAGATGCATTGTTGTCAGAATCGGACCGGACCGGCCGGTTCGACCGGTTCGACCGTCGACCGGGCCTTAGTCCGGTCCTGGTTCGATGGAAAAACCGGGTAAGGAGTTGGACCGGTCAAAACCGGTCAAAACCGGTCAAGAATCGAAAAAATCATGGTCGAACCGTTTGAACCGGCCATTTTCAGTGAACCGGCCGGTTCAAACAAAAAAAAAATTGGGTTGAAAGAGGGAGTGGGCTTTGAAGACAAATGGGCCATGAAAAAAATACAGCCTTTTAAATCAATTTTTATTTTTTTTCTTTTTCTTTTTAATTATAAAAGAATTCTTTACTTGATATTTGTGTTTTAATAAATAATTATTTAAGATATATTTTTATTAATAATTTTTATATCAAATAAAATGTTAATTGATCATAACTTTTAAAAATAAATTTAATTTTTGTTCATATTTAATCATTTATTTGTGACTTTTTTATCTAAATAATAAATCATATTTTAATTTAATATTTTTTAATAGTATCCGGTTCGACCATCCGGTTTAATCGGTCCAACCGGTTAAACCTAACCCGGAGGCTCCTCCGGATCGACGTCCGGTTCGGTTCTGACAACATTGCTTAGATGTCTTTTAAATATAATAGAACAGACAATAACATAAACATGGAAAATCAACTAAAAAGTAACCACAAAATAATAATAGTCAGTACGATTGATAAGAAAATATACTAAAAAATCACCAATAATTATATCTTATTTTAGGTAATATTAAAATATTCTCCAACAACCTAGGATGGAGAGGCCTATTTGGAGGAAGCCATCCACTATAAAATCCAGACAAATTAGCTAATTCGGTTGTGAAGATGGATATGAATCTGATTAACCAGTTTAAGTTACTGAAGAGTATTCCCGTCCAAGAGAAAGTTAGAAGGCTTCTTGATGCTTCCGTGAAGGAACACAACAATTGATGAAAATTTCCATCCGGATAATGATTTCAACTCTGAACGACATGCAACATCTCAAGTCATAATAACACACAAAAAAAAGTGATAATAACAAAAATGCAGGCTCATCAGCCTAGTACATGAAATAGGGACAAAAATTCTTAAAATGAAATCAGACACAACTTTTGAATTGCACAAAGTTTCTACACAATTTTACTACAACCATGATCTCTTATTCATCCAACGTTTCATTTACAAAGCAAGTCAAAATAGTTAATGGTGTTCTTACCGATCGGATGATTGGAGCTTTGAGGCATGAACAATTTTACTACAACGTTTCATACAACCGATCGATGGCATGAACAATACGAACTATGAGTGTTCTTACCTCCCATCTCGTACAAAAGTTAATGGTGTACCACTTATCCTGTCAAAATAGTCTGTGCTGAAAACATAATTGGAGCTTTGAGGCATATTGGATGTGGCCCTCATCAGAATAGGATTACGCTTCTCCATTGATTTAACGGATTGATTCATCACCGACATTGCAAACCTTTGAAGTCGTTCCTCCACCTCTTTCATGCTCGGCCTTGATAGCCCTTGCACATCCAAGCATTGCTCAAGTAACTTTGCGAACTCTTGACATTGTTCCACCTTCATTTCATTCTTGATTTCATCATCCATCATGTGTATAAATTTGTTTTCTTTCTGCGAAGACTTAAAAATGCATACCAAATTCACAGGACCTTGAGGTGCAACATCAGATATCACTTTCCTCCTTGTAAAGAGTTCCAAAATGACGACAGCGAAACTATACACATCACTTTTTTCAGTTAGTAACCCAGTCTCAAAGCTTTCTGGATCGAGATAACCTTGTGTTCCTTTTATTTCGAGCAACTGCGCATCCATGGCTGAAAACAGTGCACCCCCAAAGTCTGATAGTATTGGCTTGTACTGGTCATCTAAGAGTATGTTGGAAGGCTTCACGTCCCCGTGAAGGATTTGTGGCTCGGCATCAGTGTGCATATAGGCGAGTGCAGATGCAGACTCCACTGCAATCTTGCAACGAAGGTCCAGTGGCATCTTAACTCTCCTATCGTGGATGTGCTCATAAAGTGTCCCTCCATTGACGAAATGGTAGACCAACATGGGGACTTCCACTTCCAAACAACAACCTAATATCTTGATCACATTCTTGTGATTGAGCAACGATACTATGTACATCTCCTTTGCGAATTCCTTTCTTTGCTTCTGATTCGTGTTCTTTGAGATTTTGATGGCAACTATTTTCTTGTCATCCAGTTCTCCTTTGTAGACAGTGCCGAAGCCCCCTTGGCCTTGTACCAAGCTTGGATCGAAGTTTCTTGTTGCCTTCTCCATCTCTTCCTTCTTGAAGATTTTGAAGTTAACCCCCTGATGGGCGTTTATTTGTTCTCGCAGCAGAAGCCCTCCGTTTTCCTCAAAGCATCTACGTTTAGCTCTCATGAGCTTTGCTCTTTCATATACCAAGAAGGATGTGGCTATTACCAAGAAACAACTTATGCCACCTACAAATGTGTAGGGAAAAGTTAATTAAAAGTTTCAGAAGTATGTAGTATAAGAGTAACACTTTCCATTTTTGTAAACAGTAACGAACTGCATGATGTGGTGAGTAAAATGAGTTATGGTTGTATGTGTTGCCGGGCCGGACATTTGGGTCGTCTTTAACCTAATTAGGCTGACTAGTAAATTCAATTTTAATAATATTGATAAAGATAATGGATGCCCACCTTCATAGAATCTTAATATTAGTCCTTCCTATTAATTTTACTCTTTACTTTATAACACAAGTTTTAATTAATATTTGTACCATTATCAATGCACTTAGACCATTATGTTGTTTACCATTTCTTATTAACTTATTTTATGACAGCTAAATAAGTTATGAAATAGAGAGGATGAAACTTTAATAATATTTTCCACCGATTGGATGATTTATTTTGAACTTGCTGTATGCTACTTTTTTGTTCGACATCATATGGTGCAAAACATTATGTCGTATCTTTTTAGCTTCAGTCATTAGTGCTACTTTGCGTTTACAATATGCTAAAAACTATTATTTTATATCATCAAATATTTATTTAACATTACACAGGGAAAAAATTATTTGTTTAACGACTTTTAATTGCTTTTTTTTGTTAATGTAAATGAACATATAAGTTTATTTTTACGATGATTTTTAATAATATTTTATTTAAATTATATTTGGATTTTATATAATGATAACAACAAATGAAGAATGATAGGGAAGGAAAGTTTACACGTAATAATTTTTGGGACCTATCATCTTGCCAATAGCTACAATACTAATATCAGTAAAGAGGAAAAGTAGGCAGGGATGTGCACACGTTTTAAAGCTTGTCGGATTTATAATGATATATAAAAAAAAACGATATTAAGATTTTAAGTGTGATAATAATAGTATAATATTATGCATGATCTATTATGAAACACAAAAAAGACTATTGAGCTTATTAAATTATAGATCGAGTCATGAAAATGATTTAAGATATGTTTGGATAGTTTCTAAAAATTTAGATTGATTAGAAAAAAAGTGTAGGAAACTCGAGTTGAAGTAAAATAATATCTAGTTCTGCATCTTAATCTTTTTACAACGATTTAATCTAAAATCATGAATATTTTTTCACTAAAAAAACATTTCCAAGCATCCAATTATAAAAAAAAAACTTCAATGAAAAAACATTTCTCGTACAACTAAATCCTTTAAAAAATATATATATAAAATTTCTTTTAGCATAGCTCTTTTGGTAATTTGAATTGGCCAAGCGATAACTTAATAAATGCTATTTTCAGAGACAATTTACCAACGCAATGATTTGCATAATATATGCAAATCATACGGTATTAGTAATGCGCACGTGCTTATGTACATATTGAAACTACATCTTTTAATTTTTTTTCTTTTAATTAAACATAACCGCTGAAGGTCAAGTTTAGAGGTTATTAAAGAGTGAGCTGTCAACAATTTAGAAGCTATTAAAGAATGAGATACCAACAGTTTAGAGGTTATTAAAGAATGAGTTGTCTCTACTTGAATGAGCTTTCATGAACAAGTAATTATCATTCCCCTGGTTCAGACTTTTCTACGGAGAAGCAATCCGTGAAGGATCAATAATGTGCCCAAAAAAGTGGAAAGGAACGATGATGAATTAAAATTTTATATAACATAACAGGTCATATTATAAGTCAGAATTAACTTATCCTTATAGATCGAGATTGGTTGGTTGAAAATTTGTTATCTGACGGATAAAAACTAGTATCGTAATTGTTTCTGAGAGAATAAGCACTAATAGAATAACTTGTTTTTAAAATTTTACTTTGACACTATAATCTTTTTAAATATCAAATTTATGCTTAGTGTTTGACGGAGTAAAATAGAATAAAGTCATATTCCACTTTTTAGTTTTGTCTACCAAATAGCGCCATACAAAATAATAGGATTATAATAAATAAATTTTATTTAATGAAATATATCTGGAATTTTATAGTATGTTGATGCGACCTACGCTAGAAAACAACTCTTGATTGATTGTCAGAGAAATTAATGTCATGACGCTTCTAGAGAAAACTTTAACCCTCTAATTATTGATTAGATTAGTGTTACTATTTTTTTTACATAAGAATCTCATGTGTCTAATACATGGAGAGGCAAATGAGAATCAATATTCTCAAAATTTCTTAATTTGCTATTCAAGGTATACGCCATAACGCTACTACGTTTTAATTATATGGTTAAAGTCTATAAAATTCCAATCAGTAAGAATTAAGTAAATTTAAATAATTGTTAATGTTAGTTGTCTTGATCCTCAAAACCTCCAAAAATACTGTTGAAAGAAATTATCTTTTAATCTCGCTTTGAACATCAATCAACCTTGGGCATTGAAAAAATAGGAGTTATCCCGGATATCAAACTTAGCCCCGAAAAAGATGTATACTCTTAAATCTTAATTTACTTTTTACTCTAATCTTTATTATATAGGGACAATACTATTTTGGTTCTTTAAATTATCATGGAATGGTTTATTACGTAATTTTCCACTTATAAGCTGCTGGTAAAAAGTTAGGGTAGAATAGTACTTAAAAATACATAAATTCTCTAAACGAGATTTCAAAAAACTTGTCAAGAATATTCAAAGGTCATGGAAATGGTAATATGGAGTAAGTAAATGCACTTAACAAGAGAAAAAAAAGCTTCAGAAAGAAAGATGTAGTAGTTAAACATACCGACCGCAATCTTCGTGGCAATGGATTCCTGCTGCTTCTGCTTCTCGTCAACCGCCATGCACATCGTTCTATAGGGATCATCGCTACTCGTTCCCGGGGGACATGAACAGTCATACGAACCCGGCGTGTTGGTGCAATTCCCAACGCACGGATATGAGTCGCCGCCAATCGTGCACTCATCGATATCTGCATTAATCGCATCAAACTCATTATGCGATGATAACAAACTATCCAAAGCAGATTAAGATAATTAACTTTTCTGTATATATGCGCACATACCTTGGCATCCGTCTTCGAGATATGGATTTCCTATGAATCCAGCAGAACAGTTGCAGATGTAGCCAGGGCCGTTGGTGGAGTCGATGCATTCACTGTTTCTTCGGCATGCCTTTGCGCCTTCTCGACATGAGCCGTTGTTTCTTATAGCCCAGTCCAGCACCAAGTGCACGCGTCTGTTGTTATTCCGATGAAACTCGCCACTGACCACGTCCGACAGGTTGAATTTATACCATTCTTCATCCGCCAGGACGGCATAGTTGCAGGGGCTGAAGCTTACAACTGAGCTGTGGTTAAGACTCCTATCAAAGACTACGTCATAATAGTCCATGCCCTTGGGAATCGAAGTCTGGCAGCAGCCCTTCCCGGTGCACGCCCCAACTTCTACGTCACTCTCGTTTCTGCAGGAGGAAAAGCACCCACCCAGATAATCACCCATGTCTTCGTCTTTGTCAAAGTAGGCGAGGGTTTTGCAGCCGATGGCCGTGAACTTGTTACGGGTGCTCGAGAACATAAATGGTGTTCCCGACAAGTTCATGACTGGATGGTACCTGTCATCCACCAAGCCAGACTCGTTGTAACAAGCGTAAGACATGTACTTATAGACGCTCACTTGAGGTGTCGTCAATGATATGTCGATCATCTCGATCATGGTGTGTCCCATGTACAAGGATCCGTTCTTCGCGCATGTAAGTTCGAAACCTTCCATGAAACAACCATCGCCGACGCCGAAAGGATATGGAATTCTGATATTGCCGCATTTATCAAGACAATCGGGGGAGATGGTGATCTCGCTGCCGGCAACTTCAGCCGCCATTATTGCAACCACGAGTCCGAGTAGAAGCTCTACTAGTGGACTAACCTCCATAAGCAGAATGTTTGTTGCTTGAGGTTGGTAATTCATTATGAAATGAAACTTAGTGCCGGCATGCATGACACTTGAAGGAGCATTGCAAATTCCTATCTATGTTAAATCACGTCTTTGGCTATGCCAAGTCAAGTCAATGCAAATTAATTAATTTCACTATTTATGGAATGATGACACAAGCCCAGTCTATTCAAATTACTGTTGTTATCAGCGGCTCAAGCAATATGGACCTTAGGTTGGGATGTGAAAATTAATAGTCTCATAGATACATCCAAATGGTTTTCACTTCGAATGGACTTAATCTCTGAATACACAATTTCTATTATATATCTAACACTTTGCAATAAGTGATAGTTATCACTATAGTACGTTGGCCACGCTGTAGATATTAAAGGATAAGCGTTGCTGATTGGTACATAATCATGCATCCGTTGTCGAAGAGGGTTCATAAGTCGATTATCTTGTATTAAAATTTATATGCCGATATTTTATGATTGTGACTTGACATAAACAATTATATATATAACGTCCATTTAATCATATCAAATAGGAACTAGATAATTCTTCTGCATTCTAGAAAGTTTAGAAGCACAGGAAATAACTGGTTTAAACCTCGATTCATAATTATATAAAAATAGGATCCTATTAACAAGCTATATAAACTGTAAAAGTTATATGTATTCCTTAACGCACTTTGTAATAAAAGTTTTCACAATTATATTAGACATGAAACTGTTGTGTCTATATTAACCGGTGCGTCAACTGGTTCTATAAGATTCAGCAAGATAGAATCTTAGAACCAATCTTTTTTCTTCAGCAAATGATAAAACCATACTTTTTATTATAATATTATATTTATCGTTTCAAGATATAATATAGCTAATATATACTATATATAAAAAAAGGGAAAAATGGGGGTGCATAGCAAACTGCTATGCACCCCGTGCGGTTCAAAATCTCAGCCAATGATTATATATCAATGGTCAGATGTTATTCAACTAAAATAGAGGAGCCATTATTCAATCTTGATCGTTAAAGTTTGTTTGAATGGTTCAGATTTTATCCGCACAATCACGTTCTGAAAAACCCTAGTTTAAAAGCGAAAAAGTTCTCTCTCCTCCTGTCGTCGCCTTCTCTTTGGTGCCTCCGCCGACCTCGACGCTCCTCTGTCTCCTCCCGCCGTCGCCTTCTCTCTGTGCCGCCCGCTGCTGTTGCCGAACTCACTTGCCCTTCTACTGCTGCACTCCACACTGTCGTCGACCCCACTTCGTCGTCTCCACTCTGCCGCCATCTCTCTCTCTCTCTCTCTCTCTCTCT
>LTAE01016466.1:0-10497 GCA_001647135.1 Pontederia paniculata
CATGACACGTTGGTTTAATGGGACTCAGGAATATTTGAGTCAGATTGAAGTTTCATGGATAATGAACTTCAAGGTTATATCTTCCAAGTTCGCACTACACGGATAGTGGGAGTGTCGAAGTTTTTATGACCACGTTGGTCAAGTGGGAGATGTTGGTTTGGTGACCTACGTGCTCATCAACAGAAGCCCGGATGAAGCGGTCATCGAGTTGGCCGATTCACGCGGGGACGTCGTGGCTATTGCGACGTGGATGGCGCAGGGCGAGAGGCGGACGGTACTGCTGGATCGCGCCTATAAATCTCTTCGGTGAAGGAAGAGTTGGCACTGTTCCGGGAGCCCCAATCGCATATAGAAATACTTCACAAATTATAGTATATTATATGTCTTTGAGTTATTATTTTAATTAGGAATTAAATTGAGTTAATTTCTCTTTAAGTAACCTAAGGTAAAAGGATATACTTATATTGCCAAATTTGTAATTATGATTAGTTTAATTAATCAAGTACTAAGAAGTCTTAAGTTAATTAATTTAATTAGTTCTAAATTAATTCATATGAATAAATAATTAATATATTTTATGTTTTACTTCTCCTTACTGACCTTATACATGACATCTACAAAACCATACACAAAGGATGTTTAATTACATTGGTTGGTTGATATTTAGTCAAACACTTAACCAATCAAATTAATTTATACATTACCTCTTATCCTTTAACCTTATCTAAGGGTAGAACCGACTTGCTACTCCATATAAAATAAAAAGACATCAATTCTTATCTGAAGAGAGTGATAGACCTGCTAGCTTATACAAATGTGTGTAGAGAAAAAAGTAAAATAGATACAAAGCAAGAGGTGAAATCAAAACTATAATTTGTTAAAGGACTAACAAGGTATGTATGAGTGGATCCATTTAATTTTATTTTTGTGATGATTTAAAATTATGAATATGAAGTTTAAAGCCAAATAATTAAGTTGTTTGGATTTGTAGAAAATTAAATTAAATTATATAAGTTCATGAAATTAATGTGTAGAACACTCCATTTATATGTTATTTATGTAACTGAATGTTGACCATATAAGTAATATGTCTTATAATACTTCAAATTATGAAACTCTGGAATGATCCATTAGAAATTTAGTTTCTACATAAGAAATAATTTTCTTAAAATAAAATGTATTTAAAGAGTTATGTATTAATTAGTGAGTATAGATCTAACTGGTCGGGATGAATAGACAGACCTAATTGACAATTATAACCAAAATTGTATACATAAAGATAAAATGTAAAACTTTTAAGTCTGAAACTTTACAAAACTAAGGTTCCAACCCAAGTGGAATAACCCTAAAATCATTTGTCTAGAGTTAGTTATGAGGAAAATAAGTGATACATATTCATTTTTAGAATAACAGTTCGAACACTAGAGTACTTGTAATCACGAGAATTTCTGTAAATAACTCATATGGTAAACAACTCTAAAATTAATATATGTTAATGTTTTCCGAGTCTACTTTCAAAAAAATTATTTCATCGTATTTGGACTTCTGTAGTGAAAACAAAAAATAGAACTTTCACTGTGTATCAGTTTGCTAGAAAGTATAATTGTCTAAGTTGGTCAACTAGTTATCGTAATTAATGTTAATTATCTGCTTCATGATAAATTATGAGAATTTGAATTATTTTTCATATGAATACTTACTTTTTAAATAAATCTTTGAGATTATGAATTGATATGAGTTAATACGAATGATTTATGTCTCATTGTTGTGATATTTCACTTTTATTTATCAATATTTCAAGGGATGATATTATGAAAATGTTATCTATGTGATTGATTGTGATTATTGAATTTTGATGCATATTTTTTATCATTTGTGATTAATATGTTTTAAATGTGGATTTTAAGTTTCAATGTGTGTTATGTGACCTTAAGTGTTTAATGAAAATAATAAAGTGAAAAATTATGTGGCACAAAAACGATAGAAATGAAATTAAGTGTCACACAAAATAATTTGTGGGAGCCACCTCTAGAATTCATCTATCGAGATTCTCAAGTAATGGAATCATTATGTGGCCTAATTGAGCAAGTCCTACGAGGCAAGGGTCCAAAGATGTGATATGATACTATAGTGTGAGCGGTGAATATAATAAGAAAGATAATAAATAAAAGAAAAGATTCTGTATGTTTTGATTTTGAAATTTTATGTGTTTACAGAAAGAAATTATGAATTATGAATTTATATATTTATGAATTAATCATGTTTAAGACTTTGTCTTATTTTCTTTTACGGATAATATGTTACGTACAATTGATATTTGAGAATTTTAAATTCCATTATATGCATTTATTTTTTATTTATTGACCCTATATATGAACTTTTACTTACGAAGAAATATCATATTTTTCTCTTACGAATGGTGGTTGATGCTCATGATTTGCACCTAGAACGAGAGTACTTTTAGATATGTTGCTTTTGGATATACATACGAATATACCATATATTTATATGTTTATGTTATGTTTTTTGTATCATACGTGAAACAAAAGAATATTGTAAGATGGCTTGTGTTTATTTTATTTTGATGATACATATAAAGTTTAGTTTTATAATTACTAAATGATGTATGAGTTTATTTTACTTAAATATTAATTATGATAATATGAATTCTATAGATATGTTATAAATATCTTTCGCTTATTTGAGTGGTTGGATCATTACAGTTTCTGTGAGTACAAGTTTTTTATTATTGCACAGAATTTTAGACGCTTGCGGAGCTTTTATCACAAAGCAAATATTTATTTTTTGAGTTGACAATTACTTGCTCCTCCATAAATGCGGGTAATTTTAATCATCCTAAAACTTCTCCTAACTTCTCACGATGGCCGGTAATTTAATTCATTTTTGGGGTGTTTATTTTATGTGAGTATTAGAAAGAGGATTGGGAAATTTCCGAAGCTAATAGGCCAAATTCTGTGACCGTAAGCTATCGAAAACATTTTATGAAGCTACGTAAGACAAATGATTAAATGAAATGGGCGTTTGCGTCAGCACCAAAATAAAGATGCAACTAGCTCAAAGGCTGTTGCACCATGGCTAAGACATATGGTAACACTAATTGCAGGAACTTTTTGCATGTTGGACTGTGGCTATACATCAAACTACTCTTCTTTCTCATAATCTAAGACTCCATACACTTGAACTGAAAGATGAAATAAATAAAGATGAGGTAGAGGGGAAGGAAACTTAGGATTGAAATAAGCAGCTTCCATGACCTGCCAAAGCAAAATTTTGTTATATCATCAGCTCAAGAAACAGTTCAGTTCATTTGGATGACAAGAGAATGCTAATAAAGACTCACTGGGGTTGGCGGTGATCAGCTCGCCGCTACCGCCGAAGTAGCAGTCGGAGTCATGGCGGCCGGCGACCTGGTAGTAAGCATTCATGGCATAGCTGGCGTGAGACAGCAGCGTGTTGGGGTTAAAGCACACGCCGCCGCCCTGTATGGGCCTGCAGTCCGCCCCACCGGCGCCGCACGCGTAGTCGATGTTGAACTGCAGCACCGCCTGGCTAGCGCCCGCCTTCGCCACGCACCACTTCGACGGGGCGCGCCCCGGCGCCGGCGACGGCTGCTCCGAACCAACCCAATAATAATTAGTGGTCCATCAACGGAATATATTAATTAGGCTCCGGCCTCTTGTATATATTGAACAAAATCACATACAAAAAAGCCCAATAGGCAGTAACCTCCAAAAAACGCCCAATGGGCTGACAACAAAAATTTGTATCAAATTGAGGGAAAAAAGGGGAAGTATTAAACGACACGACACCCACTTTTGTACGTTGCCCAACAAAAAGAGACAAGTATTGGACATCGTCGAAATAAATGCCGTCTAAAGTGGCAGACAATTACGAGACTACCATCAGCTTTTAAGAAAGCGCTAGACCACTCACGCTACAGGAGTAATGGCACCACCTTAATTAAATCCAGAAACCGAGGATGTAACAGGAAAGCGAAAGCTCAGAGACGAGGAGGACATTGCCGCAGGAACGCCGACTCACCTGAGCGCTGCCGCTGCCGCCGCCGCGCATAAGGCCGACGTCGTAGACCGGCTTGAAGTCGGCGTTGAAGAGGCCGAAGTTGCGCTCCGCGGTCGGGCCCGGCTTCTGGTTCTCGTTGAACAGCGCGAAGACGTACGTTTCGAACGTCCGACGCGGCATCAGCGCCGTCCCCTTGCCGGAGGCCACGAACTGCACCAGGTTCCGGTTGTATGACTCCGCTTCCTGCAAGCTCACTCCCACCTGTCCCGGATCCCCTGCGGACGGCCAGCCCGTCTCTCCGACGACGATCTCCACGTCGCCGTACCCGAGCTTCTTCATCGCTGAGTACACCGCGTCCAGCTGCGCCTCGAACATGTTGGTGTAGTTGAACCCCGTGGCCGCGTCGAACAGGCCGCCGTTCGGTCGGAACAGCGCGTAGTTGAGCGTCCTCGGCGTGTAGCCGAAGTAAGGGTAGGGGTTGACGAGGAAAGGCGTCTTTGTCTGGCGGTGGAACTCGAGCATCGGCGCGAAAATGGTCTGGTCGTATCCCCGCCGGAAGCGGCCGGCGGAGGGAGGCTCGGAGGCAGAGAGAATGCTGGCGCAGGCAGCCATGGAGCACGATAGGACGATGAGGAGGAGGAGTTCGACGGTGCGGCGCGGTATTGGGGCGGCCATTTTAGGTGGCGGAAACGAGGAGAGGGGAGAGAGAGAGAGGAGTGTGAGAAAAAAGGGGAGAGAGGTCGAGTTAGTGGTTAAAAAAGAAAGAAGAAGAAACGGAGGGAGGTGGAGCGTTTAGAGGAGGTATTAGTTCAAAAGAAATGGGGAAGGTGGAGAGAAGTGGGATTGGGGGGTTGGACTCGGAGGAGAGATGGGATGTCGGAACTCGGAAGGCGGAACCTCCCATTTAGATTTGAATCGAATCCAGGTGAAATATAACGTCGCGTGCACGTGGATTCGGGGCCGTATGGTTATATTGCTCGGTACATTGGATTAATTTTTTTTAATCCACAAATTATGTTCATTATCTTAATCCACTGAGAATAAGCTTAGTTCAATAAGAGAATAAGTTGCTCTCTACCTTTTACTTCAATCATCATTAATATTGTGGACCCTATCGAATGGAATAAAATGAAATAAAAAGTTGGTTGGTTCAAATAGAGGGAATACGATCTTAATCTTGGTCTTATTCCTCAAGCAAACGGGGCATTACGTCTACTCGCGTGAGAGGGGGGAGAGAGAGACGGGGTTCGACCGCGTTGAAACTTAATCACAACATCGTCCGGTTCTTCCCGCTACACACCACAAAAGAATATTATCTCATGATTTATGAAATTTAAAAAAATATAATATCCATTTCCAATAATAGATTTCGCATTCGAACTTTCATAACTACATTATGAAATCTTTATATATGAAATCAACATCAAATTAATCTACGATTGATTTTTGCCTCCAATGATTATTATGTAAAAAGTAAATCATTTACATATAGTATAATTATTTACTTATAGTTTGTTTCGATATATCCTCCTTGTACAATTAACAGTTTTAATGTTTTTAATTCGGTGATGGAAATCATGGCACATTCTCCTGCTGTATGAGTTAAGACAGTTTGAAGACGAAAAAAAAATGATATTGGGGTGTTCATGGTAAGTCGGACCTGATTCCAAATTTGACTGTGAATTAAATTGAATCGAATTGATTATAATTAATCATTAAATTCAATTTAATTTAATTTAATTTTTATTATATCGAATTAAATTGAATTTGAATCATTCGTTTATCCAATTAATCTTTTTTTTATATTTTATAAATTACTTTTTTGTAATATTTAATATTAATCATATTTTTAAAAAATAAAAACACTTTTTCAAAAGTTTGTAATACTTTTTTCATATAAATTTTAAATTTTAATTTTAAAATAATATGATTTGTATATATAAAAGTTTGGATCATCAGGTTACGTCGGTTTGAAAAATTAAAATTCGTACCTACCCGTTAATGATTGATTCAATTCAAGTTTGACTCAAACAATGATATGATCCAATTCAATTGAGATTATAACGGTTCGAATTGTCAAGTTAATAGGGTCGATCCAACTCGGGTGAACACTCCTAGATATTGCGAATATTTTTATTTGATATTTCCGGTCTCTAGCTTGCTTGGGTTAATTTATTTTAGATGAACGTGTACTAGGTTACCCATCAAAATCCAAATGTCCAACTCAAGACTGTCAAGATCCAGATATTACCTAGGATCAGGATAAGGTGATAAGATCGAAGATTGCTAGATCAGATCGAGAATTATAAGATCTTACTTATAAATAAAATAGATAAATAAATAAATATGTATTAAAAATATATATTCGATGATTTGTTAAATATATCTTAATTTTTTTATATTTGTTATTATTTTTTATCACTTTAAAAACTTAATATGCTTAAAAATAAAGTTCTAGATATATTATAACATATTATGACTATAATTTATATTTTGTAAATATATATATATATATATATATATTAGATATATGCCTATTAAAAATCTACATATATCATATCATTTTTTAATATTTTTAAATAAATTTATCATTTATTATTTCTCCACCTTATTATGCTTTATTTTAAAAAAATACAACATAATATATTATCATTATAATATAAAAAAAATATTTAAACTAATATAGTAGGATCGATAGCATCTTACGATTTTACTGATCATACGTTATTGATCTTACGATTCTATTGATCCTACGAATTTGATCCATTAACTAACATCGAGATCGATGAGGCTTGATAGGATCGTAAGATCTTATGATCAAAATCAAGATCTTAACAATCATGATCCAATGTCCTCTCATTTTTATCGTTGGGTTGTGCGATAGTTTTTAGTAATGACCTCAATCAAATTTACATTGATAAAAAGAACTTTAAGAACGGATGTACGCACGGTATATATATCTTCTCATATCTAATTTAAATTACAAACTTACAAATTTTAATTCATAAATTTGTTTAAAAAAATTCCAAAATTTTATTAAATTATTTTCTTAACAATTATGAAATATTTGTTACGCCCATACTCTCTTATGAAAATAAAAAAATTTCTTTAAAACTAATAAAAATAAAAAATATTTTAAATATTTTTAATAAATACAATTATTGTTCTCATGTTTTTTATTTTTTTGACATCTTCATATATTAAAGAGGTAATATTATAATTGATTTTTATAATTATTAGTTGGATGCAACATAACGAATAACCTATGTTTGAAATTGGCATAAGTTCAGAAATTAAAATTTATAATTTAATATTAAATGCGACAAAAAATTATAATTTTAGAAAGTGTTGAAGAAAATAACCTTGAATACATTGCACAGTTTTAATTAAGTATATCATTTTTCTACGTATTTTTATTTTCAATTTCTGAAAAAAAAACTATCCCTAGTGAACTACTAAAATTTCAACTTTATCCCGCCATCAAATTTTGAGAAAACGAAGTCAAATTTTTATTAGAAAATATTTTCATCTCACAATTTTCATTTATATTCAGAGGATCATTTTGCTCATATATTTAAAATAAATTTAAACATATGTAATACACTTTAATAAAGTATCTTTTTCAATTGATTAACTCCATTAAAAACACAACTCTAAAATTTAATACAAAAAAATTCCTTTCTTAGACCAAATACTCTGACATTGGCCCAATAAGATCAAATAAGGCCCAGGCCCATTTGCACTACCTGCCACGGTGTTTATTTGTTGTCATAAATTAAACATCAGGAACTAGAGAACTCTTGTATATGGTAAACTGAATGATAATTTGATTAATGCAATGGAACTTTATAGGTGGTAGTGTCACATTTCAATTAATAAAATATAATTTTTTATTCATTGATTTTAATCAATTAAAATTACCATAATAAATAAAAGTGTTTTGGTTTAAAATTAATCATAATTAGAACTCAAATTTTAGGATCAAAGGCTTAAATCATAAGTGTTAAAACTCACATTAATCTGCCTCGTGGCGTTAATTGCCATGGTATGTCTTGCATTCTGAATTATTAATGAAACTTTTTAGTTCTTTTTTTTTCTTTTTATGCGAGATAAACATATGTAAAGCTAATTTCTTTAATCAATATGATGTAATTGGAAAAATTAAGAGGCATCAGAGGAACTAGCTTGTTGTATATTTAGGGCAATTAGTAGTCCATTTTTTTCTCATAGAAAAATATGGCACATCAAATGAATAACCTACAATCAACTCATCTTCAGATTGAGAAGGAGATGAGCGACCCTGAGCTCTCTCCTCCGCCCCCCTTCCCCCCTCCTTCTCCTCCCCTCTCTGTNCCCCAACCTACCATAGTCATGTACAAGGCTGCACATGTTCCGAGCCCCAAATCCCACAAAGATGGGTGATGTCTCAACGATAGTGGCATTGTATCCAGGAGATCGTGCAGGTGGAAGTCATCATACCGCAGGAAGAGATTGAAGGCAGATCTCAACAGCTCGCCAGAAGCCTCATATGGCGTGTTCATAGGAATGTCGACGTCGGCGCAGTAGAGTTTCAGATCTTACCTCCCCGAACTCTGGAAGTTGCAGGAACCACTGGAAGTCACAGATCTGGAAACTGCTGTTTTTGTTTTACATTTACTAACAGTGAAGAGTGTATGCAGGTGCTTACAGGTAATCCATGGGAGCTTGAGGTTCTACAACTCATAGAAGCAAGGTCGTTCTTTAGATCTGCAGACTGGCAGCCAAGCGCAATCCCAGTGTGGAACAGGCTTCCGGATCTCGCATTCGAACTGGGAAACCAAAACTCCATCTCGCGCATCGCTTCAGCGTTTGGCCATCCATTGCAATCAAAGAAGGAACTAATAAGTGTAGTGGATGGTTGCGCTAGGATATGTGTAGAACAGGACCTTTCAAAACCTATCAAACAAGGAATTTGGATTAGGCAGTCGAATGGTAATCGTTTCTTTCACAAAGTACTCTATGAAAACTTACCGTCAGTTTGTTTCCGTTGTGGTCGCGTAGGGCACTGGCTGGAGAACTACCCTGAAAGACCTGAACTATTGTCGAGGGTTGAGGAAGGCGATGCCGCTGGGAAGGTACTGCTCTTTGGACCATGGATGCAGTCCTTCCCGGCCGGGCGACGCCAAGCTCCCCTCCAACAAAGGTTCTAAGGAAGGATCTCAGGGAGTTCGACATCTCAACCAGAATGACGGCGAGGCAGATCCCGCCGGAAGCCCTCATGCAGCCCGCAGCTCCGCGGAGAACAATTGAACCGGGTTCAATCAGTTGGATCGTGCCGAACCGGTAGCATGGATCCTCCTGTTGCCCTAGAAATAATGTAGGATCACTTGGCACCAAGAGGGAGGATGAATTGGTGTAATAAAATTTTAAACCAATTTCTCAACAAAAATGCGGAAACTCAAAATTAATTTATCGCAAAGCTCAAATCTAAGCAGTTTAAAGAATAAGTGCAATAGTGATATAAGTGTTAATGCAAGATAATAAGTAAAGCAAGTAAGAAAGAAATGCAAACTCAAGACAAAAGAATTGTTGACGAGGTTCGGCCCCAACTTGGCCGATGTCGCCGCTCCGACTTCTTGACCTCGAGACCGTTGGAGATCCACTAGCACATTTTTTTCAATAGAGAAGGAAACCTTATACATCACACCATTTTTTCTCCACTTCGAGAGGTAAGACATACCTCTCTTCCAAGGAAGCTCACAATCCCACACTTTTCTTCACTCAAGAGGCTATGTGTAAACCTCACTAACAATGGGGCTAAGCCTCTCACAAGAATACAATCAATATGCTCTCTTACAATCTCTCTTTTTTAATTGCACACTCAATAATAGGAGGGAAAATAGAAGATTCAATAATTTGGGCTCCAAAAGCTTCAAGACTTTGATCTCCCTTAAATGCTTAATGTTTTCCTTGAAATTTCACTTGTTTTTCACCTCCAAATGCTCTTTTATAATCTCTTATCTTCAATATAGTCGTTGCACACTTTTTCCCTTTGATTTGACACAAAAAAACTAGCTTTTGGAACTTTCCAGCTCGCCACTAATCGACCGCTCCATCCACCGGTCGACCGTTCTGCCAAAATATAGCCATTGGATTGCACCGGTCGACCGCTCCTTTGTACCGGTCGACCGCTTCTCTTGAGTCAGCTTGGCAGACTTGCACTCTTGATTCTTTGAAAAGCTGAGAAAGTTATCTACATTTCATCTATTAATTTCTCATTCTAAACCAGATGGATAGAAGGTCAAATATTGATGTAAATTTCAGTACATATAATTTTACCTTAAACTTACAAACCTTCACTATTTTGTATATAACTTTTTATACCAATATCCAAATGAGACGATTCTTGAATTTGTAGAAATCTAACAAAGTTATATATAATTGATGTATTCATGTCTCAACCTAGATCTAAAGGGA